>JAIPRN010000868.1:0-62128 GCA_025469175.1 Geopemphigus sp. TES_GeoC_2020 | reverse complement strand
GACGCGCGGAACTACAACAACGTGAAATCGGAAACAACCCGAACGGCGCGTATATATATATATATATATATATATATACGATACATAATATACTCTTGGAGATATTACAAATGTAATACGTATCTATAAGCTATGTCTATATATATATATATATGTATTTATATTGAAAAAATGCGTTTATTTATTTAAAACGAAACGGCTTATAGAAAATTCTGGATGAACGTTTGAGAGAAAGTAGACGGTTGTATTACTTCTGAATATATAATTAATAACATAACATAAATCTATATATATATATATTACACGAGCATGCAATTGTCTCCGACACCATTAACCGAACCTCTCCGATTGAACCTTCCCGTTTGACAAAACTACGACGCTCGTACATAAAGTATAATATACGTATAGCGTGTGTGGATGTGTATATACTTCGTGTAATAAACATAGAATGCGGATTGTATGTTTGCAGAGAATAAATGAGAAGTCAAATAAAATATTAGAATTTGTTTAAGAAGTCTAATAAAATTGTATAGAGACTATTTAACGACAGTATTTGCTGACAGTATTACTCGTTAGCCGGTTTGTGAATGAACTCGTACGTTGCAAGGATATCGAGCGTTAGGATGAACGGAGAACGTATTCATTAACGGATAAAATTAAACTTATGTCAGACGGTTACTGGACGTGTGACTAAACAAATTCTTATCATATTCCATTAAGAGCGAAATCTAGAACAATGGGGGGGAGGCGTAAAATTCTGCCGAAAACTTTGGAAACCCGCCCCCGAATGTAATTATTGGCCGTGATGGCGAAATCAGGTTCGCGTTTCTAAACGGTTCGAACGATTTAAACAACGTTAAACGATCGTTGAAAATGACGTACGCAAAAGACGACCTTCACGAGGCCATAATACGAAAACGACAAATCGCGACAATTTTCAACCAAGCGTCATGTCCGATTGTTCTCCAATCACCCTATTCGCCACGTTCGGGCGTGAATTTCCTTTTTGTTTCCAAAAACGAACATTTTCAAACATTGGACGAACTAAACGACACGACGTGGCTACGGGAAATTCCCGAAAATTATTTATAGACGTGCTTCCGAAATCGGTAGCAACACTGGAACCCTCCCCCCCCCTCCTATACGAATACAAAAGAAGCCGACTTCGAAATACGTAAATTACTGTATCCGATAAAGTTCTTTAACAGTCTCGACACACTCTTTGTTCGGACTTCTTACACGCGCATATTATATACGTTTATACGCGCGAGATCGTGAAAACATATTACCCCACGGTGGAAACAACGTCGTCGTTTCGTGATCGGGACACGTTTATCGGACGTTTGTCTGGAACATACGGCGTTTGTATAAGTAGTACACAGTGACCGGTGAACAAGAGGAAACGACCGGACATAATATTATTTGGAAACTACGAGTTATTAAACGACTTATGATCGTAATCGTTACCGCGAAATACGAATCGACGACGACGGGCCGTTTGCGTCCAGCGTTCCGGTCCAGAAAACGCGCGATCCACTATCGATTTGATAATAATTGATTATTATCGCCAAATAATGGTCCGTCGACGAAAACGAACGTATACGCTATCCCGTTCTCATTTACGGACACAGTGGCCCACTGCCAAGTCGAATGGCTGAAAAACGTTTATTTCACTACCGGTAATACGTTAGAAATATTCGCTCCCGTCCGTCAGCCGGAATTTTCGAAAACCCTTTTGCCAGCGGTAAATTTTTCTTGTGAAACGCGAATATTTTCGTCGTTCGTACCGAGCAACGTATTAAACCAGTGACGTCATTTTCGTACTACTCGCGTTTACCTAGTTACGCTATTATCATTTCTCCGTGATTGGTCTTACGAATTGCAACGATTAATTCGACGATTGTTATCGTACGTGACGAAAAATTCGCGGCAATGAGAACGTAGAACAAAAAAAAAAAATACGTTTTCGAAAGCCGAACTCCGTGCGGAAGTCTCGACCGAAAATCGAGCCCGGCGCACGAAATCGGATCGAAAAGTCGTCTCCACTCACTTATGACGCTGGCTTTCTTGTCTTCGAGCGTGTCCAGCTCGGAGGATATCTCGTCGATGAACCGGGGCGAGTACCGGCCGCCCTCAGTCAGCTCGTCGGGCACGTGCACCTCGACCGCTGTGGACCGCAGGAACCGTTCCACTTTGCGCATGGCGAACTTCACCAACCGGTCCCATTCGGTGTCTTCCGGCCGTTGTTCGGACGAGAACTCGAAGGCCCTTGACGACCGGCCGCCATAGTCGTCGTCGTCGCCGGGCAATCTGATGACGCGCACGTTTTCGTTGAGCCGGTACGAGTCCCGGACGAAAAAGTCACCGAGACCGGATAGGGAACGCGCCTTGAAGCACTCGGTCATGTCGCCCTGCAGACAGGCGCCGTTGGCCGCCGTCAAGTACGGGTCGGCGTCGTCGTCCGCGAAACTACCCAGCCAGTTGAACAGATTCTTGCCGTTCCTGTTGCCCCCCGGACCGCCGTCGGCTCCGGCGGTCGTCCCGTTATCCGGGAACGACATGGACTGGCCCGTGACCGACACGGCCGCGAACAACATTAGCAGCGGCACCGCCGTCGCCGCGGCGGAAGATCGCATCGAACCGATCATGTTGCGCGTACACGCGTACCGAGTGGTTGCTGTAACGACAACGAATGAACATCGTTATCGGTGAGAAAATTGCGAACGCGTGTCTAGTATTCCGGGCCCTGTTAACACCAGGTCACTCGATGGGATCCGCTGTTACGAAATAACTCGAAACGTACTAAATATACGTCCGATTCACAGCTCTTGACGAATTTTCGTGACGTGATGTTCCTCCCCCTGTACGGTTTGTAAGTACGTTGGAAACTAATGTAGAACAACTATGGTAAACTCTCGTTAACACTCGCGCAAAATGCGTTTCTGACGTGATCGCGTGTCGAACAAAGTCGTTGAGCGTTAAAATGGACCAAACGACTCGCGTTACATTGCTATACAACACGAAATGTATACGACTTGATCGCGGTGTAACGACGGAAACGAATATTTCAATTTCTCTTTAACGACTCTAGTCCAGTTCGGACGATTTCGACAATGATGACGTATAAAAACGAATAAAACCGACGTGCCGGGCAAGTAAGTACGGGTAAAGCTAAAACATCGAAAAAATGTCCGCGAGTATATGGAAATAACGAAAACGGTTCGAGGGCCGGTGGATCGCCGGAATTTGATCGAAAATCAATTTACGAAATAGACGAGAAGGCGCGAAGACCGTTGTGTGGACGCTGTTGCTGCGGCCGAGTTGCTTACGCGGCAGATTCGGGCGATTTTCGTCGAAACATTGACGCGAAACGGGACAACCGTAATCGCTCGTAACGAGGAGCGCCGTTCGTCCACCCCGACCGTAATACGTGAACAATTCAAAGGGGATGGGGAGTGTAAAACACCACGACCGATGTTCGGACGAAACAATTTATTTTGTACGATAACGTATTAACCATACTCACGGCACGTTCGAGCTGATCCCCGTGTGTCGTTGGTACGGCTCGTTTACCGCAGGCGGTTTATGTACCGTTATCGACTGAATAAACGGAACGAGAGTGGTAAACAAGTGGTGTCACGCGGTAATAATAATGACAATCTCGCGCGCGCGCCCGCGGACAACTGAACCTCGTCCGTTGACCGTTCGCGAGTCACTAACCGTGTACCGGTCGTCGTTTGAAATATATATATAATACGCGGGCGCCGTTCACACCGTCGTCGTCCGAGCGCGCTACGTATTCGTCATTATTCGGGGCGCGCGCCCGAGATTGTTCGATACGCGTAATCGCGTCGTCCGCACCTACTGGTTACCTACGTTTTCGTTGGCCGACACGGCGTCGCGGGGCTAATCATCTTCCCAAGAATAAAACGGAACCCGACAATAGACAACCGTCTCCCGCGAAATAAGCGTGTACGATACGCGGGCGGGATGATGGGATTGATAGGGGGGGCGGCGGAACCGTCGTAAAAAGTTACCGCGATTCGACCTCGGTACAAGATCGTGGACGGAACCACGCCGTGAAAGTGTACGTAAAAAAACCGTCGTACTCGGAGACGACCCCGGTCCGAGATTACGTAAGTTTATCTGACTCACTTTCGGATATTTCCCGGCGCCGTACCCTATTACGATTGCGGCGGGCGATGACGTCGCGCTGATGCCCGAGATTGTGTAAATGTGTTCGTGCGTGGGTGAGTGCGCGTACGACTATAAAAAAAAAAAAAACCCGCCACGATGAAATAATATTTCGAAAAGTGTTTCGTCCAGTACGGGTACGTCCCGATGACGCGCGTCACACTTTCTTCGCGCCAATTTCGGAAAACCCGAAAACTATACAACGACCGTCGTCGGAGCTTACAACATAGCGACAGTTTCACGTTCCTGGCGATCGTGCCGAATATTACGAAAAAATTGTTTCAAAACCGTTCGTTTTTCGTAACACGTTCGATTCGTTAACAATTTTACGCCGATTTACGTTCAATTTACCTGTACGTAATTTATTTTCTAAACATATTTTTATTTACCGTAAGCAGTACGTACCGTAATCGGCCAAAAAATATTTAATAAAATTCTCGTTCGAAGCGGTTATACGTACCGCGATAAATATCTCGCTCCATTATTCTATTTATATATTTTATCGTCGAACACGACGTATCTTTTTCATATTCGAGTTAATTCAGACGTAATTGGACTTCCGCGTGACACGCGTCATTATTTACGTTACGGGCTTTTATTTCAAGAAAAACAAAAACGTTTTTACGGTTATTATTTTTTACAGTTATTGGTAACCGGTTAATTTGTCGCGAACGAACTGACGCGATATAATTAGACGGTTTTTTCTGCGCGAACGCTTTTGGGCTCTAAACGCGAAATTTTCTATTTCGACAAAACCGAAACTCGCCCGTTCGAATCAAATTTCGTATTCAAATGGAAAACGTTTCGCGTCCACGCTTCGTTCAAATTATCTAACACGTCAACAATGATAGTTGCGCACTACACACGAGTAAATCTTAACCGTCCCGTCCCCCTCTCCCATATGTAAAAATATTTTCATTCTTAAAAACGTACAATTCACGGGTTGTATGAAATTTAATTCGATTTCGCGGTGGTCTAAGATAATTGGGAAACACGCTCGTTTCGAACTGAAACGTAAGTGTGTTGGCGAAAGTTTCAACGTTCCGTTCGTAAGTTTTTCGATAATATTGTCGAAATAAGCGTCGAGAACGTATAAGTGCGCAAGGTATTTATTCACCGCGTAATGGTTTCGGATACGTGTGACGGATATTTCGTACGGTGAACGAAAAGCCGAACGACGTTCACATCCGTAAACACGTTACGTGGATTATATAATGGTTTCCGAACGTTATTGGGCGACACAGTCGTAAATGATTTTCGGACGTTTATTGTCCGAGAGGGGAGGGGAGGGGAACGTTTATAAATCGCCGCCCGCGCGTCGTGTTGCGGGATCCAAAAAGTTTTACTTCATTCGCTCTCTTTGGCCCGGCCTTACACGTTGCCCACCCGGGCGATCGCGCGCGCGATAGAACCGGGAACAATAATCGGGAACGAAAATCCTCCACTGGCAGCGCGATGTCCGTTATCGGCGAACGATTCGGAGTGTCGCGTATTGTCTCGAGTCTGTTGGGCGCGCGTTCACGCGATTCACGTTCGATTAAAACCGGTAAGCCGTTGCCGGGCGCGGTCCCGTACACAAAATAGGAGGAGAACGCCCGCGGTTCGCGGCCAATAATATTCACGTCACGCGTACGCCGGTCGATTTTCACTTTTCAGCGCCGAAGTATTGGCGCGTTTCGCGAAAACGAGACGGACGCAATGTCTCCGATGTCTGTCGGCGTCGTCACGTCACAGCGGCGAAACAAATACGAACGATTACGTAACGAACGAAATAACGTCCCGGCGTAACGCGATACAAGTGTTGTTCGAGAGATTTCGCCCGGTACATTTCGTGTTGCGTAAGAAAACGCGTACTTGGGAACCAACGTTTGACACGCGCGCCGTACGTTTAAAATGAACGACGCGCGCCGCCGAGCTAATATCGAAATGGCGACCCGTTTAGTATATATTCCGAAGCGACCGAACGGGTCCGGAAACGATCGACTAGATTGATATTGAATCACGGGGACTTAATTATTTACGCGTTATAATAACGGCGATAATAAAAAATCGGGCGTGCCGTAATACCCAGTCGACCGGAGTGAAACTTCGTAGTCGTAGGAATTTTTTTTTTCAAATTTGTCCACCGTCGACGCCTTAACTATAGTTCGGAATTTCGATCTGCCGAATTCAAAAACTAATTAATAACCGTTGACAATTACGGAAATTCGAATTTTCAATACTTTTTGAAAACTTAACCCGTTAACTTCGAGTTTGCATTGTAGTACCCAATATAGGCGAAATAACCAAGTCTTATATTTTTATAAAATAATTTAAATCGACCACACGGATTGAAAAAGTTGGTTAATTTTTCGAACATCGCGAGTTTATAATCTTTTATTATCACGCAAATGTTTGTGTCTGCGTACTTTTCAATACATTGTAGCTATATCAGTTTTACGTCAATAATTGTAACGAAGATAGACGTTAATCGAGTTAAAAGTTAAAAAGTTAAGATTCCTTAAATGAATTATTTATAACGCGTTAGTTTTTTTTTAATTTACTTTTAATAAATCGATTTCTTCGAACATAACGTATTGAGTTATAATTGGGTATAATTTTGTACAAAGGCAAACGTTTTTTGAACGCGATGTTTATTTTTCAATATAAGCGATTTTGGTTTCCTACACTTTTAAATAGTAACATTTTTGAAATTTCTGCAAAAAATTACGTGATTTTTGAAAAAAAAAACGCTCGAACCTAATATTGTTTTCTGTTCGTTTTAAATCAATAACGAGTATGTGGCAAACAATAATAAACATTTAAGACGCTGTCCGTATCATCTTATCGTAATAATCGTGTTCGCTAATCAGTGCAATGTTTAAAACGAACGACGTTTATTCGTAGGTTGGTTCGTAATATTAATATTATCGAAAAGCTTTGCTGGCTTTCCGTAATCGGGTTTCAATATGTATCCGATCGGAACATAATAACGCGTTTATTGTTTATTATTTCATAGCGCGTATAATAGTTCAACGTATTCAACTTTATTCCGAATTATTTTTCACGACGTTTTATATTTTCGTGTTTAAATAGTTTAAAGATATTATTCGGTATTTGATTTCGCTTGTTTCGCTTACAATTCTCAGTTGATTTCCCATCCGCGATACATTCGAGACAATCTCGACATTTTACGTTTGAATCGTTTCCGGTGGATTACGTCGGAGACGGTCGCGGATTCGACAACGTTCTACGTTCCGGTCATTTTGACAACGACGATAAATTAACGGGACACAATCGCGGTCATTGTATGCCTCAGATTTAACACGTACCGTAACTTCGTTAAATTATAGTTAACTTTAATATTATTAATATTTCGACGGTAAGCGGTTCGTAAGTATTGCAGTATTTCGTGTGTACTAACCTATTGTCTATATTTGTCTTACCGTTCTACGTATTAAATACTCTTGTTGTACTTTCGACGATTATTGTTTTCTAATATGATAATCAGTAATACTTTTACTACAATATTGCGGTAACCAAATTTAGAAATTTAATAACAGGCATTTCTATTTTCACCCGAATCCTCCCTATCTCTTCATATTTACCATCCCCGATATCTCGCTGTGTCCGAGAAATATCGCGTAATTTTTTAACTTTTTACTAACTAACTATATCGAAAAATATAATTATTAACATTTAGTTTATAACATTTAGTTATATTTAGTTATATAATATTAGTTATACATTTCACGTAATTTCTTACATACTATAAGTCGCCATAGGTATGGTTCCGTATTAGGCATTTAGAATACATTAAACTGTACGTGTTAATCGAGTTCGGTGATTAATAAAGATTAATATTATGTGGCTTCGTTCAACGTAAAGAATTTTCAAATTGAAAATCTTGTACAGCGACGTTATACTTGTAAAAGACGAATTATTGGATTTTATAAAACACGCGTTATAAGACGCGACGAATAAAAAGACGAAAACTGATTCAAAACGTAATTATACAACGTGTTCGCCAATAGTCATTTATGCAAAGACGAATATACGAAACTTAAGCCAACGAAATACGAGATATATTCCGATACGAAATTTCAACACAAATTGTATCGTTGGCCGTCTATAATAATATTGTATACGCCGTTGTCTACGCATAATTAAAATAGAAGTATTCGTAAAATTTTGATAATAATGTCCGCAATGTTCAAGAAAGAACAGAAATTTGTAAGTACAGTGTCGTTAACGTTTATTTCAGTCGTATGATAACATAGTATAGGTTTGAAAACTGCGAGTGATAATAAACGTGAAATCGTGTGATAAATAAATCTTATATAATCTTATATAATAAGTTAAACGCGCGATTTTAATCACGAGGAAATCGTACGAGTAAATATCAAATGTAAAAGAAACCGCAGTGAGGAAATGAAAGACGAATCGAAAGAGATAAACATTATCATACACGGCTTCCACGAATTGGAACAATCTGGAACGGATATAAAATCCAAAGGACTCTCGAGCGTAGGACGGTAGGGATAAATAATGCAACTTGTATCGAAAGGATATAATCCTGAACATAGGTACAGACTACGAACATTTTTGTGGCCAAACGATAAATTAATATGAAATTCGCGTCAGTTACGTCATACCGAACACAACATACGTAATTTATAATATTCGATAAAAACGACGTGGCAATATTGGTTTTAGTATGACGAAAAGACGTTTTAGTCGGATAACGGAAATTCGATTGACAAAACGTAACCGTTTACGTGGAACGTGTGTATTTAGTTAATTTTGAACAGGTTACGAAGGAAAAGTGGGAATTTCTGAAACTAGAAATTTAGAAACGATTACGTTAGTCGAACGTGTGTATAGAGAAATTAAAGAAAATACGATTCGGCATTTCTACCAAGGACGTAGATTTCCACAAGTCGCGTATATCGTCAACCGACATTTCTTCAATGAAATCTGAGAATGAATATAGGAACGAGCGACGCGATAATCGACGTGCTGCTATGGGAAAGATGTCTCGTTTTGTCTGTAAAAATTAACGCTAGCGAACCTTTATTTTGATTAACGCCGTAAAACGTAATTGTAAAATCAATTACGTCGAAACCAGTCAATTTACAAACGCGTCGACGTATAATATTATTGCCGCGATGGGGCGACGTATAGTAAATAATAAAAAGTACGAAGAGAAACGCAGGGAGCGCCATATTTCTGAACAAGTTTGCCAGACACTGGGACCAGATCACCGAACCAGTAATAGTCTAATTTCATTTTTAAAAACGACCGATCCTTATAGTCATTTACGATTTTAAACCTATTTCGTATTTTATATTATATATATCGTTTGTAATATTTTCTTATTATTTTTTACAGTGTAACATGTAATTGTATATACTAGTGGCCATAGCTGCCGACGTATTTCGATCGATAAAAAAAACAAATATTATTACGTTCGAGAAAAAGTTCAAGAGTGATCGATAAAATATTGAAGTATATCCAAAAAAATACGTACGGAGCAGAAGCCGACACGCTGGCCGAGTACATAAAGGAAAAGTGTAGTGATATCTATTACTTTTTAACTACAAAAATGTTTATGGTAAGGTATTTTAAATAACACGATTTAAATAGTTGCGTCAGCAATAGGATAAGCATGACGGATTCGAAACAAATACGTCTAGGCGATTGATTAACGTAATAATTCGTTACGTCGTAATGTAAATTCAACATTGGAGCGTCGATAAATTGGTCCACACGAAGCGAACGGTATATTTCTGGCGTTCACACAACCCGTGAAGCGAAACGAAAATTGTTCGCCATTGGCCGCGCCGATTCGTCGTTTGTAAACATATTACGCTTCGCACGCGGTCCGATAGAAGACGCGTTTTAGACTTGGACACGACGTCCCTTTAACTTTCGGAAGCGAGCACAAGTGAAACGCGCGTACGGTATGGTGACGGACGAATATCATTGACGCTCCGTCGCCAGTGGATTAAGTTTGCGTTTACGCGGGGACACTACTATAAAAAAAAAACGCGCCACGCGCAATACCTCACGCTTTTGAATGCCAAACGTAACGTTTGCTTAAAGCAATTATTGCCATTTCGCGGGCTAAAATGGTGAGAAAATTTGCACACGCTGCACGTACGTACGTTACCCCGGCGTTTAAGAAGGGCCAATTAAGTCGTTCCACGTGACGGAAAGCGTCGGACTGTACGATGACGTTTTTCGTGACGCGCCAGCTTTTTAATGATCACAGAACCCTATACACTTACCTGCTTATTTTACCGACTGTAAACCTAAAGAACATTTGCAGTCTTTCGTTATACGTTGGGGAAATTGTAATTCTTACAGTACTAAGTTTGCGAGCGCGCGAATGTATATCAATTACGAACGCGTTAATTAATAACGGCGGTTTCCGAGTCGTCGAATAGTTTCGAACTATTTGCCGACGAAAATCGAAGCCGTCCGTCGTGTGTCCCTATGGACCATCGTCGGTTTAGAAAAACGCGCCATTTGCGCGTCGACTGAGAAATGGCGGCTGCCAAGGAGGACGTACATTTACGTATGTTCGCGGATCTTGTCGCTTACATTTGTAACGAATACGGCGTACGTAATAGGCAAATACATTTACACCGATACGGTGCGCACGTATGGTGAATTCGTCTTGTAGCAAAGAGTATTCGGTTCTCGATATATAATAGAAATTATTAAAAAATTATCGTTATCGTTATCTGAACAAATTATCGGAACGAAATATTTTTAACGTACTAATAGCGATAAGAAAAAAAAATTACACGAAAACGACCGATTTATTCTCAATATAGCTACCTTATATGTATATATAGTTTCAGCAGCGTAAGTCGAATGCAGTAATAGGTTAGTATTTATAGAATTACGCGAAATAACGTTTACCTAAATGGCGAATTAATACGAACTGCGTAATCAAATATAATACGTGTTCTGGCCGTGTCGTTACGAGGCGACCGTCGGGTCAGCCCGGTCTCGGACAACCGGTCCGGGAGAGGAGAACCGTCGTGACGAAGGTCCGACGGGTTTGCCCTTTGTGTTCGCGGGTCCGACCACGGGTTGCGGCCGTTTCGGGTGTGTTGTCGCGTGAACTGTCGTCGGCACAAGTTGAACATACTGTTAAACGTAGTGTTCCGTGGACGACGTTTCCTACTGTCATTAATGAAGGACATTATAGTACCCCGTAATATAGTTTTCCGTTATTATAAATTCTTCGGAATACGCCACGCGAGTCGAATCAGAGAACCTCGTGATTTAGTGAGACCTGTTTCGGCGAAACAATATGTAATCGAACCAAAAACAACGATTCGAATAATTTTCAACTAAGCGCGAATAATCGATAAAATTAGGTTTTACTATACGTGTGGTTGGGTGGATAGAGAGAGTAGTTGTGTATTCCACATAACGTAGATATTCTATATATAAATAGAAAATAACGTTAAAAATAATATTTTACGCGATACGTGTGTTGCCGTTACCGAAGCCTATCTGAACGCTCGCAAAGCGGAATAATTTATTGACACGGAATAAGTCTCTATTCACGTTTCGACGAAGTTAAAACACGATCTTCGTTCACATTTACCGAAAACATACGCTTACCGAAATGTAGAAGTTGTACAATACATTTTTAGCCCGAAAGTACAAAATTTATATACACAATGGCTTTTCGAACGATTAGGTGGAATTCTAAGTATTTCTCTATTAGGTCACAGTTTTTGCTCTATTTATGGCGTACAAAATTATAGACAAAAACGGTACTATTCGATTAATAGTCAAGGCGTTTAAAAACTTTCTAATTTTAAATTTCGATTATACATACAATCAAAAACACTAATCAGAGTTTCGTACTCTACGCATAAAAAACAAACAAATACGTACATAAATACATACATAAATACATACATACGAGTATATATATATATATACGCTCGTATACATTCGGTATTAAATATTTTATTACAATTAAAAATTTGCACCCTGGAAATCTAACGACAAAACAGAGCCTATATCGCGTACATAACAAAAACACTTAACGACGCGTCGAATTTCGATTGAATCAAATACGACGTGATCATTCGAGTTTGATTGGCGCACGAACATTATTAATTACAATATTACACCGACTATAATAAATAAATAAATAAATAAATAAAACCGCGCCGTTACGCGTGTCATTCTAAACAATTGTTCTACACGCACGTTGTACAATTTGCGAACGCACGTTTTCGAGCAAACCGATGATTTTGATCGACTTCGACGTAATAATAACGACGACGGCGAATATACGCGACGTTGGTCATAATATGGTATTGGTACGGTAGCTACAATTTGTGTTATTACGTAACCGCGATCGAAAACAAAGGAAGCTAGTGGTCGCGATTCGTCTAGAAAAGGCGCGCGTCAAATTGCGAAGTATTAACCGCGTCAAATACGTCGCGAATGGTTCACTGCGGGGACCGTAAATGGTAAATTTATAAGAATCGCGTAATTTTTTTTTTATATTTCCAGTATTGGTTTATAGTTTTACGATTAATTTTTTACCGATTAAATTTGTTGGGGGGGCGGGCCGTAAAAAAAAACCGAACCGCGTGTTTGACATGCCTGACCGAGAAACAGGCGATAAATTATGTAAACGACCCTCGCGCTCCGAGAACGAAATTGTCGTAAAACGTACACAACTAAGACGGTAATATCACTGATAAACGATTATACGTCTAGCTTAATATTAATTACTGAAAGTGCTATCGTAGTGGTACAACGCGTACTGCGTACATTCGTCAACGTCCAACGAGTACGTATATATCCGTAAAACGTGTATCATCCAATTATCTACACTCGACGAACTACGACGAAATGTTTTAAACGTTCTACGTCGCCGTATTTACGTAAAATTTTGCACGGGTTCACCGCTCCGAAGTCGGTACACAATTCGATATACCGTTCGGTACACGTGTCTTGGTCCGTTTACTTTTCGACGCTGTTGAAATCGAGAGCCACCCGAAACATCGAATGAATAAATAAATAAACATATCGCGACGAGTGTGAACAAGCGACGCGACGTCCGCACCCGTCGACGGTCCGCATCGTTATCGTGCACGCGCGATAGCCGGAAAACATAAGAGTTCGATTGAATTTGTCGCGCGACCGGGGCAATTACGGAAACGATACGCGTCGGAAGGCCCAAAGAGTTTTACGATCGTGGACGAAATATACGAAAGTAGAAAAACCAACAACGACCCCGGAAACTATGGATACGACAAATGATCGAAATGTTATGTTCACGTCGTCGTTATACGAACTATTCTAATAATACGTGACTATACAAACTAGGTTGAGCTACTAGACGAGGTATCGCGCGTATACAGTATATAATATTCCCTAATGACTTATCGGATGCGCGTGTTGTGATGACACATTTTCCATGAGGAAAATACCAAGTTCGAATACATATATATATATATATGTGTGTCTTCACGCGAAAAACATTCGTGTCCGCCTATATTATAACGGCGCGGCGGTTCGTTGGTCCGTCTCGGCCGAACTGCCAACCGCCGGCTCCGACTTTTCGGTAGTGGACGGCGATTCGGCCGCCAACGCTTTGGCGTGCCTGGCCTGCACCAGTTTGTTGATCTCGTTGTACGTGGTCATCATGGGCACCGAATCGTCCGGCGACCTTTGCGACGCGCACCCCGAGAACACCAACTCGCACTCTTGATTATCCTGTCCGTCCTTGGCGGCTTTCATGTACTTGAAGAAACGCAAAATCTCCGGGTTCTCCGACGACGGTCTGCGCAGCTCGTTTAGCTCTCTGCGGAAAACAACGGGCGGTCGTTAATCGCTACAGCGTGGATTACATTTCGTTTAATTTCCCGTACAACCCGACCGAAAACCGTCCAAAAAAAGTATGACTAATGACAACGTTCGTTGGACGGCCTAAAAACCAATACCCGAGATAAATATACGAACGTTTTAAAATTCGACAAATTGTCCGGTGAAAAGTGGAGAACAACGCTCGAGGGTAAATGGATTGAAACGGAACGTATAGAGTACGATTTTTGTGTAAAGAATCATTAGAGAAAGTCGGACGACGGGGCACGTTCGGTGAGAATTTCGACAAAGCTAAGGGAGAGAGAGATTGAAGAATGTAAAGTAAATTTTTTATTTGAAAAACGTTTGGATTTCTTAACTACGTTCGAAATAAAAACACGACGTTTCGTTCGAGTAAACAATTCGTCTAACATTTATATTACCTTTATTATTTGTTTAACGTCAGAGTTGTTAGATGTGTTTGATAGGAACGTAGAGGGGCATAAACGGAAAAGACTCGATACTGTTACAGCAAAAGGAAAATATTAAATCTCCGTGGCTACAACAGCAATATGCTCGTAAACCGTTTCTGTAGGGCATTATTGCCGCGTAGTTCGTCGATCGTTGCAATTAAAATGTACGTCGGTCGCCGCGTACGCGATTCATCTCACGGATGACATCATCTGACGGAACTTCCAAAACGTTTCGCGGCTAATGACGTATTTTCGGTTCCAGTAACGTGTACGCTATCAAAACTTTCACATTTAGCCTCCTTTATCGGAATGACAAAAACGTGCGCGGACTCGTGTGGACGAAACGCCGCCGAAAAAACTAGTTTAGGTTGACGGTATTTCGGACCGATTATGTACAAAACGTCTGTTCGACGTTTCGGAACCGTATAACATAACTTCTGAACCGTGTCGATATAATATATCGAATACGATCGTTATTATTTATAAACGCGTATTTACGTAAATTAAAATATTTAAAACGTTTACTTTTATAAATAGGTAAATTCTCGAATAAATTACTATACACGTATTACAACCAGAAATATTTGTTTGTTTTACATTAGTATATATATATTATATTTAGTAACCCCGATTAAAAACATAAAAACAGACTTTTATCGCCAATTTTGTTTTTCGTATTTAAACGTTTAATTAACTATATGAATACAAACGTAAAGTAAACGCTCTATTTCCTTTTATATATATACACACTCATTCGTTGTGTTAATTAATACCCGCGTTTATATACGTTATTAATAATACGTATGATACAGATTACGAATTACCCGATAATTTAAACAAAAATAAAAGTAAATACAGTGTTTTCACAAAAAACGTATTCAAACGATTCGTATAAATTACAACCGCCGGTGGATCGAGCGAATTGGTTTTTTCACGTGGTAACTTAATTGCGAACTTCCTTTCATCGTGGACGTGCCTGTTCACGTATTTGTCGAATGTAAACGTTTTAAAACGATTCGTTAACGCGTACAGCCATAATTATTTTGTACAAATGTCGCGATTGATATTCCGGGACGGCGTTGGACGAGCGCGTTTATATCGCGTAGGGCCGACGGAATATTTTCCGATCGAACTTTGAATTGGAACGAAACAACGACGATTGCCTCTCGGCGATTTCCTACGGAACGGCTAAAGGGGGCAAACGACGTGAAAAATCGACGAGACCGAACGTTTTACTCGTTACACGCCGACAACGTACGTCGGTGGAGTCTTTCAACCGTCTTTCATTGGCTACCACTCGAGTTACTCTCTTCTCGGACACTCGAAACGGAGATGATTTCCCGCTAGAGACACGACAATAACGCTATTGTCCTCTTAATACCGTGTACACGAGGGATTCGAACGTCTCGGAAATATTCCGCGAGTCATGTCCGAAAATTAATACGCCGCGCGCGTTTATAAGCCGTCCAATTAACGAGATTTTAATTGCGAACGAACGATTACAGTGATACCAACGGAACGGCGTCAGAACCGCCGACGCGTCTTTCGTTTTCGTTCGAAAAGAAAACAATCGAGGTATTGTCGTCGCCGGTTAGCGGCCGTCCGTTCAGGCGCGCGTTCGTCCGACGGGCCCAAAATAACGAAGCTCCTTCTAATCGCGCGACCTACATACAATGCTAATATCGTTGCTACAGTGCCGACGAAAAACAACGCGCGGCCGCGTAATTGAAACACTTTACGACGCGTGAAAGTACACAACGCGAACTATTCATGACCGGAGGGCGGCGAAATATTGCGCGCGCTTCTAAGTACGCGCCGTCGCCGCGAGCCGATCAATCGAATATCGTATTGTTCGACGATAAAATTAATCGCCGTCCCGGCGAGCCGATTTGTTGTGTAAAAGCCGCTCATCACCGGCTGAAAACCTGTCGACCATGGAACGACCGCGCGCCGGTCCAACGATGACCGCGCGAAAACTATTCGAAAACGTCGCGCGCTTCGATCGTCGTCGTTATTATTCACGTACCGCCGCACAACGGACAGAACGAACGTTTAGGTGGCTAGCGGCTAGGCCGCTAAATCGGGGACGGAAAGATTAGTTTATATTCTTTTTAATTTTTCGTAACGGAAGACGTAAATGGCTGCCCCGTGGCAGGGCATTGTCCTGTGCGCCATTCACGTTTTTAGCAAGTGTTGGTTTTTAAGAACTATTGTTAATTAGATTTGATGTACGAGGGGGCGAGGTAAAACAACGTGGGGATAACTCGCGTTGCTCGCCCTTCTCATTAAGGATTGTAAAATCCAAATTTGTAGAAATTTCGTATTTTTCAATAAACGACGGCGACTCACTGGTCCAAAGTACTGCCTCCAGGCATTCCGGGCCAAATGGGGGGGTGGGTATTGCTGATACCGTATAAAAAGAAAGGCGCTCCGTGGCTGGACGAAGGAAATTATCGGACCAGATTCGGCAGATTGCCGTGTCGTGGTAGCGACAACATAGCATAGCCCGTCCGCGCCGGATATAACGTAGCGGCGACGGGATACTCATTAACACTGACCTGCTCAACTGCGCCGATATGAGGTTGCTGTACGGCGCGAACTTGGCCGGGTTCTTGTACATCTGGCACACCAACCGTTCCCGACACGGTTCGGTCGTGTAACCGAGCTGCTTGAACACCGTGTCGATCCTGGACAACAGCGGGCTGTAGAACGGGTCGTAGTTGGCCAGCAGATGCGAACTCGCCGGTATCGTCTGGAACACCTTGAAGTCCTCAGTCTTGTCCTTGGTGTAGTAGTTTCCCGATTGGAGCTTGGTGCTGGACACCGTGTTCGAGCCGTATTTCACCGGGTACCTGCGGGACGGGGTAAACGAGACGTTTAAAAAAAAAAAACCGGCGCGAGAACGTACGAAACGGGACGGAAGAAAACGCGAGAGCCGTACATATTTCGGTTAAAAGCCGATCCGAGTACGTTCGACGCTAATCGTGAGCGTACAGAAACGGCGCGAAACGTCGTTTAGAAAATGCGATTGAATTCGCGGCGATTTGGATCGCGTGGCTGCGATTTCTGTCAGTTTTGAACGACGTTATCGATTTCACCCGGTGTATATCGTCGATGAACCGATTCCCGGATTTCAAACGTTCGTACGTGCTCGCGTCCGTCGCGTAATATTCGATATGGGAATATCGTTACGCGCACCGATCGATTTTAAAAACGCGACGACGACCGGACGAAGTTTTTCGAAGGTTTCGTATTATCGCGACGAGTGATGCAACTAATTGTTCGTTTATCGTCGGGAACACGCGATTCGTAATAACCGAAATCGTTTTGAAAACGGTATGAGAACGGCACTTACAGCACGGCCGCCCTTTAGCGATTAAATACGACGAAGTCGTCGCACTAAAATATCGTTTCGCCGCTGTCCGCGTATGGAACGAAGTGGGAAAAAGTACGTGACGATGTGTACAAAACTATTCGCTCGTCCCCGAGCGTACTATATGGCTTGGGTAAAATAATAAACTTCGAGATTTCCCGTTGGAAATCGGTAAATTCTTTTTTTATAACGTAAGACCGGCGAAACGAACTCGAACGGGTTTTGAAAATCATTCGCCATATATTATCGACCGTTTCGTGCGTCTCCCCCCCATTCGTCCGATATAACCGCGCACGGTTCGAACGCGAGTTCGGGTCGGTACGACACACCACGATAATTATCAAGTTCGTCGTGATCCGTTGTTCAGAAAACCGGTGTCGGAATAATAACGTAACCGTTCGTCGGACAATGTTTTATCTGTCTGCTGGTCCGAAAAATCATTATGGACATTACAAATACATAACGATATATGGAAATAGTACTCCAAGAATCTCGAGTAAATTGTACGTTTGTATATATTCGGGATACTTCTTGCGTATCCGCAATACCGTATTTTTCAATTCGCTATTTCTCGAGAATAAATCGTTTCCAACGCTCCGGATGATTTTAGATTGGGAATACGCGATATTTCTTTAAAAAATTAGAGTCGCGACGAGATATACATTTTTGGAATTATCACGAACGATAGTCATGGAATAGTCAGCGCGACTGTCGTAGATAGATTTTGAGAAACAATTTTGAACGAAACACTAGTTCATTGTTGTTCTTAATAGTTTTTCGAAATAAACACGCGCTTAAGAACAAATTATCGCTAACGATTTTATATAAAAAAAAAAATGTATTTTTAATATCGCGCGTCTAATTACGTTTTGCCGGTTTTGCTGTGTTCCAAAATGTTCGGGTAATTTTTCGTTACGCTTAAGACAATCGTCTAGAAAATGGAAAAACGTGTCGAATAAAATGTCAACCGGACACGATTCGTCGATGGAAAGTGACGCCTGTAAAAATCGACGGATCTCCGCCACACGGATAAACAATCGTGGACAAAAATTAGATCGTCGTTGAAAAGCCGAAATACGTTCTTAACGAGTATTTCCGAGACGTTCGGAACGTACACGTACGCCGATATTATAAACTATTCGAATATAAATTTTTCAAAAAGTACGCGAAATCGACCGGTATTTTTTAATATACGACTTACGTTCCAAACGTTAATAAGTGAACGGGTGGCGGGACAACACGCGTCGGAATAATGAACGAATCGTTTCCACCGAGACGTGATGACTATAATTCGTTTTAAAATACGTTTTATAATTAATAATAGCATTAGTCGATAATAACGCAGAGCTGCCGTGGACTGTTTAAAGACCGGTCGAGTACCAGAATCTTACGCGGAGTTTGGTGGAGTTACGTTTTAAATCGTCTTTTCACGTTTATTATTATTGTTTCCGTTCGTTTTGCACCGTTGACCGAGTATTTTATTCGCAATTCATAAATATTATAATATCCCGTAATCCGATTGAGAATCGTTGTTTGTTTACGAAAAATAGACGCGTTTCGAGTATTTCGAAACGATAATTCCGGAGTCGTATGGGAACTTGACGAAATTCGATTTTGGTGAAAAACGTGCGGAACAAAGTACGGACCGGGCGCGGAAATTTACGGTCGTCAAAAACGAATAAAAACCGCGTCGTTCGTACGGCCGATACATTATTCGTTCGCGGTCTATAATTGAAATCAGTTTCCGTATAATAAGAGAGTGTTTAGCTCCGTTCTCGACGTTCTCTGGGACAACGCGAATGATTCCCGGGCGTACGCGACGATTTCGTGTAGCGTGTTTTACGTAATTGGTCGAAAACTAACGCGCGTGAAACACGACGTTCGACCACCGAAAACGGGCGAAACCACGTGCGCATCACGGACCTCGTGCGTACGTCTAAGACGTATCGTCCGAAAAAACCCACTTTCCGTTCGCGGATCGCGACGACAATATAATTACGCGAGCTATATGGGTCGTCCGGTCGTCCCTCCCCTGGCCCACCAACGTCACCCCACCGTTAAGCCCACGGCGGAAGATAGATCGCTTTCGCACGTATTACCGTACACGCGCCGCCGCACTTCGCGGTAAGTAGCGTGCCACGTCCGGAAATCGTCGTATAATTACACTACGGTTTACGGTGGCGTCGTCTTTCTTTTATTCGCTACACGGACGCCGGCGACGTACGTAGCGAAAAAAGACCCGATTCGCGAAACAATATAGCGCTCACGTTTCTGGTCGGTTACGCGATATCGCGTTTTTTCGTTCTCCCCCCCCCCCTACACGCCGCGCGGTACTTCGCCGTAAACCAATGGCGCCGCCGTAATTTAATTTGTTTCTCTGGCCTACTATATATATAAATGTTACATTATATTTTCGTGTACGTGCGTTTAACGTCTCGGAGACTCGCGCGGTATAATCATACGACTTTACGGCGTACACAGAGTCGCGCGCCCACACATAAATATTAATACGTAAATAACCATACGTCTGACACACATTCCGTGACGTTTCGTATGTATATATATATACGTATGTATTTATACGCGCGTGTGTGTACGTCTTATAATGAGTTTCTCTTTCAGAAACGACCGACGAACGACGGGGTGTTCTCAAAACCGACGACCTTGACACATCGACGGACAGTCACGACATAAAATAATACGCGTCGGTAATATCGTTATTATTTTAAACCGTCTTTTTGAAATGGATCTCGGAACACGATATCGATCTTTTGTATTTCCTCGTATTAATAATATACGCCAGAATTCTATACGAACGTCGGTTGTCTAGGGAGCGGGCGGTTTTGTTTAATTTTACGTCGTATACGCGCGGCCATAGTTGGTAGGCGTCGAGCAAATTTGGTGGGGAGAGGAGGGGAACATCCTGGAAAATCTATCGGCCGATCGGTTCTCGGTTTTTTCAAAAACGGAAACGTATTCAATAGGTTATACGGGCGATTTTACGTAATTAAATTTTCAACGTTTCGCAACGGGCGCGATATCCCGTTGTATTCTTGATGCAAAGAAGACCAATAATTCTCTGACCGGTGGTGAGACCGTTTTCTTTTTTAAATATACAATTCGACGCGTACAATGACCAACGGTTATTAGTTATCGTACGCGAAACGTAACTCTCCCTGGCCCGTAAAATGAATAAATACCCAAGCTCCGCCGTCGTGATTAACCGCGAAATGTCGAATTTTACAAATGAAAATGTGCCGCGGCGTTTCGAGTGTACCGAGTTTAATAACGGACATTAGGGCGCTCAAAGCGCGTTTCTTTTCCATTATTAACGCGTCGTAAATTACAATATACAAATTATATTATACTCGCGCGCGGGTATATTTTATGTATATTTTACGTACACGCTTTCGTTCGCAGTTATTTGTGCGAACGTAGCTTTTTAACGTTATTATTACCGAATACTTTTTTTCGGAAGTACGAGTAATTCGAGTTCATCACGCGAATGTACGCAATGTGCGCGGAACGAGATTCGCCTAATTATGGGCCACCGTTGTCCAACAAAACGGTATGCGACGATTTGCCGTCCAATCTGGACATTCCACTGGACACCGGTGTCCGAAACATATTTATTTTTTTTCGTTTTCTGGAAATGAAGTTGACGACCGACTCGATCGTTATCGAATTTCGTGTCCTCTTTTCGTGTATTTTACGTACAACTAACGGGTTATGAAATTCCCCCTGTCGAAAAGAAACGCCTCCTCGGGGACGGAAATCCGCTCGTCGACGCGTTAAAAAACTGTAACGACGACGTCGTTCGGTCGTCGATTCGTCGTCGTTTCGCTCTCGTCGGTCTAGTGGGTGGGGTATTTGTACACGACTATGGTACGCGCGGTTTAGTACAGCTAGTTAGATTGTGTCAAACGTGCAAGTGTACGCTACATCAATACATTATATTGAGGTTGAAATGACTTCTGTCGACGATTCATTCTGCGTTTTTTTCTTTTCGTCAATAAATATATATATGGACATACACGCGATATTATTATTTTATTATTATTAAGGCTCGAAAGAATTCGTACGCCGGTCACTCTGGTCACGTACAAAACCAAAAACTGGTTCCACACACACATACACATCAGCTCATCCGCGAGCTCTCTCTCACTATCTCTCTTTCTCTCTCTCTCTCTCTCTTACTCCCTCTTTCTCTCCTTTGTGTCATTTTTGGAGAGCGCAAACGACGGCTGCCGTGATAACGTCGGCGGAGACGCTCTGCCGAATAAAATCGTAAAATAAATTGTCTCGTTTCGCGCGCGCGCGCGTATTTAAAAAAAACTCTATTTTTTTATTATTATTAATAAAACGATTTCGAAAGAAAACAATCGCGAACGGTCGCGTGCTTCGTTCTCTTCTCGCGGCACGTACGCTTTTTCGTTTTTTCTACCGTTTTCCATCGGAACACGCGTGATTATTATCGATATCGTAACGTTGAAAACGTCCATGGATAGCCGCCATACTAAAGACTGGAACGAACTAATCGAATAGCGACGTGATCGTCGTTCGTTCGACGGAAATGTGTTGTGGTTGGGCGGTGTGGCGAGAAAGGGAAGAAGAACTGCGAAATCCATTAACAAAGATACGAGACGACATCGCGATTACGTAATGGTTTCGTCGTACGCCGAAACGTTTATAATTTAATATTGCAAGTGTAGGGATCGTTTTTCGGAATCACGCCGTTATGTCGGCGAAAACAATAACGACAAATACCTCGTAACCGTCGTGATTGTATCCGAAAAGAATCCACGACGTTCTAGAAACTCTAATTAAATTACTCGTCGAAAATTGTCTACGTTTACCATTCAGGAATATAAATATATTATAATACGTACGTGTTTTTTTTTCCGTATCGTCTTAAAATGTCGAGCGTGTCTCGTGAAATAATAATATAACGAGAAACGTTCGGTTCGGCGAACGAGATTTTATTCAAACATCGTCCGCCGACCGCGTTGTTTACATTCACCGTGCTTATGCACACACAAAATAAACGTTCTTAAACCCGACGTAATTTACTGAAAAGGTCGTGCGGTTTAAACGAACCGTTTAATAACATAACAAGAGGATCCGTCCGCTATTGTTACTGCCGCCGAAATTATTACCTACTCACGGCGGTGGATTTCAACTTGCGTGCGCCAGTACGACAGAAGAACGTTATTTCAATACGGACTAAACGGATCCACTCTCGCGGGCATTGTTATGATTATTATTATTACACTTTGCGCTAGTATATTGTGCGTGTCCGCGAATGTAACGACACGAACGAAGAAAAAACCGATTAATTTCGTCTATTTTAATAATAATAACACATAAGCGGTACGAATGAGTTGTCTACCGGATTAACAGAAAAAGAATTTAACGCGGTCACGTGTTCTGAAACACGCGTAAAATATATCGTGCAGTTTATATCCATTATCAATGACGCGCCACGGCGTGTTTTCAAAATGATAACGAAAAATGAAAATACGTGCGTTTTCAAATGTACATCCTTTACAACATTAGTAAATTATATAGGTCGTGATAAAGAAAACATACCGTTCGAGTTTTAAAGAAAACCGGATCGTTATATTATTGTGGTCCGTATAAACTCGTACCAACCGTAAACCACTTTGTTCTTTAAACCCGGAATAACTCCGTTTCGGGTACCGTCCGTACGATATTGTTCGTAAAGTCGAAATTCGTTACAATCGTTACACGATTTCGAGGAACTACGCGGGTGAAGTTTTACCATCCGATAGAATATTTATATGTGTCGTTGATGTCTCGGATAAACGATAACCAAATGGTTAAATAACCTTACTATCTCGGGCACGAGACGGCGGATTTAATTAGAGATCTCGTCGAAATGCGGACAAATCGTCGAACGCGCGTTTCGAATATAAATAACGAATGTCTAAACACGCTTATCACTTACGACGTTCGCCGTCTCGAACTGGTAAAAAAATCGCTTTCGTTCGAAATTTCACGATAGTTTTTTATTTGTTCGTGTTCAAAAAATTCAATTTTCGATTCCTCGCCAGCGTCCGAAGTTCCTGTTCGTTACGTTATATTGTACAGGTATAAAAACAAAAAGCTAACTATTTAATATCGTATTGTACTCTCGAGGTTACTGTTATTCGGCTTTTACAATTTCCGGTCCAATTATCACGGACAATATCCAACACGCGGGCATAACAACAAACCAACCGATTTCTGTATTGCGGAAGAGACAGTGACGCTAATTGTGTATCCGGAGGTCGACCGATAGTCTATTATTATGTTATTATTATTGGAAGAGATCGCGACGGGGTAGACTTCGTACACGACGAAAACGACTGCCGCCGTCGTTTTGTGCGATCGTCGACTACAATCGACGCGCCATAAAGACGATTTTCGCCGGTCATAACGGCCAACCGATTTGTAGTATATATTTTCGTTCCGAAACCGCAGCCACTAACGAAAAAAAGTGACTAACAACGGTGCGCGTCGTCGTCGTAGTCCGAACAAATACGACGCGCGTTATTCTATTATCAAATATTACGTTACGGCTAATGTCCGTTCACGCGTAAAGTATCGTTTGGCTAATGTACGAGTTTCGAACATTATCCTAACAATATGCCTTGTACACGGCGTTTATTGTTCTCTCGTTCGGCGTTTTTTCTTTGCGTACGCTAGACGATAATTAATTCGCCACTATCAACGCCCAACGTATACGTAGTGCTCAAGGTCCACTAATACGTCGGCACTACGACACTGCGCTGCGCGAGTTTGCAAGCACGAATTTGGAACGCGTGTACCGATATTTGTTCCACGAACTTGGAACATAAGTACTTTAAAAACGATTCGGCGTCAAATCGTTCGCTCATATACGATTTCCGACCCCTAATCGAATTCGTTAAAACGCCTCCTATCCGCTTAACGATTTTGTTCCAGTCACGGGGCGCACCAAAATCGCCGGCGGCGTAAATTACGCTCGGGCAAATTTCGTCGAAATCCTTAGAACCGTTACCGAGACGACGTCATCGTCATGATGAAATCGAAACACTTTCGTTTCGACGGGCGCAAAAGAGCTTTTGCCAAAAACGATATCCCGTATACGATTAAAAACGTCGTAGAAATAGAAATTTTCTTTTCTTACGGAAAACAATCTACTATATTTTTCGTGAACCACTTACGGACGTTTTCGAAAATTAAAGATATGTATTGCTCGGTGTATGACATTATGTAATCGAAAACGACCGTTTTATTCGGTGCTTATTATCATTATCAGCGTCTTGTTCGAGACGACCAACGTAGAACGTTCCGTACGCGCGCGCCAAGTGCGAAATATCATATGAAACGCGACCGAAATTCGAACTTACTTGCTACTACTGTAACTATTGTCTGGCGGATAAGTCCAAACGTTCTGGTAGCCCGTTTCCGAACCGGAAGTGTCTGCGGCCGCCGCTGTGTCGTAACCCAGACCGTAGTTGGGTTGTTGATTGTTGTTGAACTCAAAGTCGTTTAAACCGTCCACGGCGCCGGTGGGATGGAAGTGCGACGAGCTCGACGCGATGTTCGTCACCCCTATACAAAAACAAACCGAAGTGGTTGAGGGGACATTTTCGAAGCCGCGATTGCCGTGAACGTTATCGTCGATCGTTTGGACGCGCCGTTCTCGAAACGTCGAGGAATACGCGTGCATTGTATGACTCGGAGTTTCGCTCGTCCGAACGATATTACGGCACGACGACGTCGCGAGATAAATAATACGTCCTCGGAACTAAAACGAATTCGTCATTCCGCGTAATAACTCGAAAACGTCGGCGGAAAAAACGACCGAAAAATTAACGAATAAGAACGAAACGTGTACGACGAACGGCGGATATTATTTACCGCGAAAACGTGTCGTGTGTGTGTGTGTGTATATAAAACGTTTTAAACTTAGAAATTTCGTTTGTATGCCATCGGTTTCTCTATAGAATAGATTTGTTAGAAACGAATTAAGGATGTGTGCATATATACATTTAAAGCGGTCGTCGGAGTGTAAATGGACACGGCGCGTACAAATAATATATATATAGAAAACGCCGATAAACAAACTCGTCCGCGACACCGACACGATTACTTTATTGCGTTTTACCGAGAGAGAGATTTCGTTCTCGCAGACGCCAAATAAGAATACCATTTATACTTGACGAAAATAATAGTAAATCGTTGTCGGACCACTACGATTCGCCTACGCCGGCTGAATCGCGGATGACGTGTCCGAACATTTTACCGGTCGTTGTTTTTTCCGCGACGTACGTGTAGGTTTGTTAACCGACGCGAGTATGGAAAAATGCGCCGAACACGTACCACCCACTAGTACCACAATTCGCCGATACCGTTTCGCTCGGAACGATCATCCGTGATTATTACGTTGGATGGACGGTGGCGACTTCGTATAATACGTACCTTTGGAAACGACCTTGCCGACGGTGCCCAACAGGGTCGGCAATAGCGCGGCGAAGGCGATCGATTTCAGTATTTGCGCGCCGATGATGATCGGCAGCAACAATTTTTTCAGACCGAACGCCAAAAAGCCCAAACCGAAACCGGTCAAAAACGAATTCTTGCCAAAGTTGAATCTAGCTGTAAAATAACGGGCCGTAAAATACGTCGTGTTATTCCGCGTTACGTTCTAGGCGTATTGTCACGACCATACGGTAGTAATTGTTCCGGCGCGTAATCATATTATACAACTTCGGAACCAGTCTGTACACTGTATTTCGGACGATCGGTGGGAGGGTGAAGGGCAGAGTGAGAAGGGTCCGAAGAAATATCTACGATCTTAAAACGTGTCCTTAACGGTGACACGAGACGAGTTTCGAACGGCAGATCGGGTTTGGTCGGTTTCGTTGGATTTTTCGGGCACGACGAAATAAATAACAACTTCTCCGCGGGTTTTATCGGACGCAATCTGATTCGATCAACACGCGACGCGAACCGCTAGCGTTTTCCGGTATAAAATTTAAATCGAAGCGTTCGATTTAACAGCCGACATATTAGAGTATCGTTTACATTCGTCCCCGTTGTTTTCCTATTACACCCTAAATTTCAATTTTTCTCGTCGAAATTAGAACTTTATGTATTACGATTCCGTAACCGTAGGCTTTGACGCATTACTTAAATGTGCCTGTATGCATATATAATTATGTTTTCATTGCGTGTCACGACAGTTATTGTTTCGATTATCTTACAGAAAATATAGGTAGTTTTTCCGAATAAAAAACTCGTATAATACTAACGTTTAAACGTCGTTTTTTAATATATATATATACTGTTAGACGTTTAGTTTAACAATAAAATAATTACTCCGCACTTTGCCAAAACACGATTTTTAACGTAAAAACTGTTTTAACGTACTTTCCCGATATCTTGTCGATGTTTTCCGGTATTAAAATTAGTCGAACAATACGCGTCGGCTCATAATGAAGCCAGAATTTGACGATCGGTTGAAAACGAAAATGGATGGAACTCGTCTGTGCACGTGCACGTCCTTATAGCCCCAGCTGATTACTAGTACGCGTTTAACTAAAAAGTGTAACGATATTTTATCGACCGAAATTCGCCGTCGAACAATTTTCCCGAAATACTCGAACACCCGTGGTACGACTACTAGACGGCAAAATACGAAGTGACCCAAACAGCACGAAACAAACGGACTTAAAACCGAACACGATTCTATTAGGAGGACCGAAGAACGATACGTAAACAAACGAAAATGTCCACTTACGTAGCTGAATCAAACCGGCGACGGATCGGCCGGCGTGCCGGAACACTTCGGAAAAGTTGACGTCCAAAACGTGCGTGCCGGCGTACCGGGCGATCCGGTCCAGCAGATACTTCTCGGGGTCGTCCCTCCGGTCGGCGGCGTCAACGTCGGCTTCCGACGCCCACTGATCGATCGACCGGGGAACGTCCGTACACCTCTTGACCCGAACGCCGGGCGCCAGCTGGTACGCGTCGGCCGCTTCGAATAGCCCGTCGATCGTGTCCATCAGCTGGTCCATATCGTTGGCGGTCCCGACCGGCCGAACCGTGACGGCGGTGGACTCGGCGTCCGCGGACATGGCGCAACACAACGCGACGGCCGCCGTAAGAGCGACCACGTTCCTGACCGCGGTCATCGTCGTCGTGGATGGCCGAATAACGTTTTCGGGTTCGCAACAACGAACTGACTGACGGCGCACGGTGGATGGGGTGGTTAGCGGCGGAGTAGGAACGCCGTTGTCATTTAGTCGTCGCGTCCACCGGGACGGCTCGGATTCCGTCTGCGAACAACCGTTGGATAAGCTAATAACGTTAGTCCGTTGGCGACGAGGTTAAGTAAACATAAACGGGATCGGCCATACCGGCCGCGCAATATTTGTTTCTACTACGATCGATTTTCGAATCGAACGGTAAAATATAAATAACGCAATACGCGGCGACGAATGGTTTCGTGTTTACGGGCGGGAGGAAATCGACTTTCGTTTCGAATATCGAGAAATACTTGAACGTTCTCGAGTACGTGATTATTGACCGCCGGCCAGTTTCGGCCGAAATCCAAAATACGTTTATCGTTCGTCGCGAGTAAAAACCGAAGGAACACGGCCAGTTTTTGGACGAGTCGTTCGACGTAGTGCACAGATAAAAGTGGCGCCACGATTATAGACGGAACCAATAACGGCTCGAAAATCCCTCGGACGTGGTTATTCCGTTTTCGCCGTTGTTGCACGTATTACGCGAACCATAGGGTTTCGAATATTTCAAAATTCGTTTTCGTTTCCGAAATGATAATCGGCCGTTGAAACGTTTATGGCGCGTCGTAATTAATTAACCGCGTCACACTTTTAAGGATTAAACCGAACCTGTTTGCACGGTTAGCGAGAAACACGGATACTCGAACGAATCATTTCTTAGACGGGCATTTTCCGATAGTATTTTAATTTTTTAATTTAAATAAACGTCCGAACGACGCTCGTAATTTATTATATTCGACGAGAATGACAAATATTGTAAGTTGATACAATATCCGGGAGCTTTCGAATACAATAATTGCCGTGTTCGAAATAATTGGTGAGTATACGTCGACGATTCGACCGGCTTTTGGCAAATGAAGCTTTTCTTCGCGATCGATGAAACTGCCGTGCATATAAAAAAACCTAAAAAAGCCGTATCACATAGCGTATCGGTTAGATAAATATCATTTATTACCGGAAAGTGAAATTCGTTCAAGTTCACGAAAAAGTTTTCACGTAAAATACAAACATCCGTCGTTGTAAAAACGATAGAAAATTTTCAAAATACATTACATTATGTATATATATATACATCCTATATATATAGGATTGTTGTTTTTTTCGAGAGAAATTTTATACGAAATAATGAAGTCCGTACAGACGATAAACGGAACCACCCAGTTCGGACGCGATGACGTTATTAATATTAAAACGCAATTTTCACCTGGGAATTAAGTTCACGATTTTGTATACACACACGCACGCAAATTTATATGTAAAACACGAGTACGAAATAATAATTACGGGTATTATTTCACCACACGAAACCTATATTATCTTAACCGGCGACGAAAAAAATATTCGTATATACACATATACGTCATACGCAATCGGTAATAGTCGCGAATTGCTGCAAACGGCACAACGAATTGTGTGAAAAGCTACACGAAATATGATTACGCCTATAAAGTCCACCAAAGTGATTTTAGATTCCGAATTTTCAGTACCGAATTCTACGCGACGAAACATACGCCGGTGTATTTTCGGACATTTTCGAAAATTCGACTTTACCGGCGGCCGTAGTGGCGCCCCCCCGTTTTCGCCATATCTCAAGTTCAAATCCCGTTTGTCATTTCCTATTCCGTATGCGCGCTCCGCTCGCGCGGCCAGTGCAAGTTACTTTCTCGCCATGCGGACGAGTAAAAACTATACGCGATATGGGGTCTAGGTCAACGCCTAGACTAGGTCAGGACCTTTCACTGGTTTTTAATGAATTTTTAAACGTCGTCGGTCCCCTACGCGTTTTACGGAACAATAACGAAAATCGATTGTTTTAATTGTTACCACCGACCGCGTCGATATTACATACGTAATATAATAACCGCTTACTGCGTTAAATTTTCGATTGTACGTTTTCACTTAAACAATCTCCGGGGTTTTTTTTATTCGTAAAATTTTTATCGAACCTGGACGTGATATGGAAGTCTGAATTTTTTTTCTTCTTTACTTAAACGCGATATTATATTACTATATAAATAACGCTCTCTGTTTCTGTCACTCTCTCTCTCTCTATAGATATATATATAAATGTGTGTATGTGTATAGATTCCAAAAAAAGGGAAAATCGTATACAATTTTATATTACGTAATCCGTATTCGCAAATAACTATAATAATAATTACCGCCGACAACCGAATTTGTTTATATTATCATAATTTCAATATACCGTATAATATATATATATTAATCGAGAATTCCGTCGACGCGAAATTTATTAGTGATTAATGTTTGAAGCGTAGCGCGCATTAAATTTTTGAACCGTAACACGACCAACGTATAAATACGACTTTGAGCGTGTATTGCCGGTAAATACGATTGGCTTTTCGTGCGGAAAAATTTGATTGATTGGCCGGTATAGATAATTCGTAAACCAAAAAACCGGTAGAAATTATAAAGCGCGAGATGAATACGCGCCTTGACGTCCCACTACTAGACGGGAAACATATCTGCAACATACGCAAGAAAGCCCGTAACGATATATACTATTCGGGTTCAGTATTTACGACGCGATTAAGTTTTTTCCTCTTCCTACTCCTCCTCCCCCCCTCACTATTTAGACGCGTCACTGAATATCACGTGGCTACCGGAATGATTGTACGCCGAAAAACTCGACGCACAAACACGCACGTGCGCACGAGTTGCCGACGAAAAATGTTCACCCGAAACAAGACGGAACAAAAATTTAGAACCCGCCGTATCGAATAAAGCCCGAAACTCCGTGACTGCTATATACGCGGAACAAATAGCGAATCGTGATCCGGAATGGTTTCGACGGACCCCGTTATTAACGTTAAAAGAAAAAGCGCGACGACGGGTATTCTATTCGAAACGTTTTCCCGCGAGTACGTACAATTTATAACGAAACCGTATTACGAGACACGACCGCGTCGGTTTACTTCGTGGAGCGAAATTGTTCAAACTGTACTTGGAACGACGTCGATCCGCGTAAATACGTCCGACGAAAACGTACGTACGAAAAATAATACGGAAATTATAAGCGTAAATAACCTACGGACGAAATGCGTCCGAGAAAAACGATAAAACGACCGTTTTCGTTTATCGCTCGAACGGGAACGGTAGACGAACGCTCGACGTGTTCGCGGCTGAATACTCGAAAATGTATTCGTCGCCATTTCGTGTACACACGCCTGAGCCGAACTCGCCGTTGTACGGTCATCAGTTGGTATGCGATCCAGCCAGTTCGGTCGCGTGCTTCGTCAATTAATTAGACGGGCGCCGCCGACACGAACATATTTCGTAAGCTCGCCCGTATTTCGAACGCGGTAATAAAACGTACGGGACGCGCGTGTGGTCTTTCTAAAATCGTTTTCCGAACGTACAGTTTACGAGCGAAACGACCGCGCGTACAATTACGTATTAATTGTACCATCGTTCGTACGCGTGACGATTTATAAGTTTTTAGTCGAAAAACTAAAACGATACGCTCCGGGACACTTGTCCACATACGGGTAACGGTACGGTGTTGTTAGTGACCGTAGTAATTGTACGCTACATACGATCTCGAAATGATACGCTGGTTTCGATTATAAATTTGAAAAATAACTCCGAACGGGATCGGCTTTTTCCAGTTTTCACAAAAAAACAAAACCGTCGCTATTTCCTTAGAGCTAAATTTACGACGGGCTCGGTCTGAACGTTTATATTGATTACACACGCGGCGACATCGGCCGCCACGGAATACGACGCTTATAATACGTCGCCCGTGTATTATTCCAAACGATTTTGTGCACCGGCCAACAACACGTAGGTAAATTTTTTCGCACGTACCTATACACGCGCGCGTGCGCGTCACATTTATTACCAATCATTGTGTAAAGCAATAATGTTGTTAACGTCCGGAGAAAGTATCGAAAATATTCGTACGGGAATGCGTCACACGGCGTATAATATATATAGTTGTACACACAATTCTTATAACGTTATCGATTGCCGATCGTGGACACGTTCGAAATCGCATCCCCTACCGAACTCTTACAGTATCAATACACGTCAGACGTAATAAAATTATATTAATGTCCGAATACATAAAAATAGCGCGGATAAAAATGTACGAAATTCTATTTTTATCGTTCCGTGTAATCGAGAAACGAAAAATTATACCCGCGTAATTCGAACGAAATTCAACGGCATAAGGTACACTCTGCTGTATTTGAGACCCGAAACGCCCTAAGTTCTAACTGTACACAAACATACAACATAGCCTAGAGACAAAACCAGTCCGGCGAGTATTTAATATATATGTATATATTTATTTACAATAACGCGAAAATATATTTGCCCCAAAAACGCGATCGGCCAGGTCGGCGGTCGTCGAGGATGAGATCTCGAGGACCGGTTTTCGTCGGAAACGACGAACGGCTTCCGGTCGTGGTTGCAATATGTCGGGGAAGGGGACGGAAGAAATACTGCGATCTTCCGCGATAGGCCCGCGGCACGACTCGTTTTGACGTGCCCGTGAACGGAATATTATTATGTATATTAATTACGGGCGTAGATACGAAACGTTGGGTTATACGCGCCACAATCGCTCTGGAGTGACTCCTTCTCCTAACGCGGACGCGCGATATTCTCGAACTGGTCGCGCCGACCGTTTTCAGGTCATCACAGGCCTTGGTCGTCGTCGGGTCGAGTTTTTCTATTTTTCGTATCCATTGCACGCGACACGGCCGGCGCACATAACAGAACAAATAGTCTCCGCCGCGAACTGCGTAACGATAACCGGACGATTAAAGAGGAGTTAACGCGTTTTCATTTCTGACGCGTCTTTAAATTCCCTACGCGTAAACAATCGACGAATTCGTTTCGTCCACCGGCGATTGTGATGTCACGCGCCAGACGGTTAGGTTATGCCGCCAATTCGCAATCGTAGGCTTTAGCGTGTTAAACACGTCATTGTTTCGGATCGTTACGGTGAACTTGCACCGATCTGTTCGAAACAAACGAACGTCGTTGGTAGGTACAATGCCGCCGGCGCGCGAAAAGTCGCGGCAAAACCGAACGCAAAAATCGTACGAAGGTCGAAAAGAATAACGATCCAATGAAGGTAACTCGCACTAACCGTCATACGTGCCAGCGAACCGTAATTCATTTCGATGACGTTTTTACGATTCGATTCTCCGACCGTATCCCGATAGAACCTAACAATTTTATTTCTCATTAGATTCGCTATAATCTGACTCGACCGATATATATATATAAAAGATTTCCCGTTTATTTCTTTTAAAACGAATTTAACCTATTTCCGCCATATAATACGCGAAAAAACGTTTTAAGTTTTATATTTACGACGATTTCGGTCGTCCAATCCAGTCATATACGGGTATGCGGTTTTTTACGAACTTGTATAAAAACCGATTAATTTTTTATTATTAACTTATACGCGCTAATTATTAAAATAGGTTTTAAATATCCGTTTAATTATATTAATATTTATCTTTAAACAAGCGGTTCGATAAAAAGGAAATATTTTAAGCATTTACCACCGTGTGGGGTAACGTATTTCAACAATAGTAATAATGAAAAGTACGAACGTACCCATATATCCTACGTTAAATTAAAATGTACAGTTACCGTGTATACGCGTCGTTATTTCCATCGATCGTGTACAGCTCAATTATAAAAAAAGGCATCCGTAGAACATACCCGTCCGACCGTGTTCGACGTTTTATCGCTAATTTGTTTATAACGTACATACACGAACGATTATTTAAACTATTAAACCGGAAAACCTGTTAAACGCTTAAATCGGTACGGCAATGTTGGCTACTAATTCGAAAATACATAACGGTCGTTGGCATCGCGCGTCGTGTCCAGTTTTGTTAATTGATCGTATAAAACTTTTCGATCCGTCAAAAGTGCGGCGTTTATTAAAACGGTAAACGCGAAAGCGCGCACGGAGCCCCCCACCCCGGCACACACACACACGTATCCTGTACTACGTGTATTTTAGATAGAATACGAAAAAGAAACGCTAGTTGGCATAACGAAAAACATTTTATAAATCGTATATATAAATATCGTCATAATATTCGTTTAAACGCTTTAAAAGATGTATATTGTTCCCGTCGGTATTATTCCGGACCGACGCAATAGCCGCTTTGGACATGACGGGCTGTAAGGAATTTCGGATCGAAAAGGAAATCGATCGTGCGATTCTAACGTCGGCCCGTGCCGTTAATCGTCGAGGATTGCTGCAACGCGATGACGATATTATGATTTGAGGTCATCTGACGCGCATCGACCGTTTAAAGGGGCTGCCGTAATAATAATAATTCTACGATTAAAGTCGGAAACGTAGCGGAAAACGGTAAACGTATAGAAAGTCGGCACGAGACGAAATAATCGCCGCGCGCGCGAGTTCGAAACAAACGAAAAATTGCTAATCGTGTTAATTAGGCCGAACAATGTACACGATACTCTTGTACACGCGCACGTGTACGTACAGCGCGCGTTCGTAACGATTTCGACGTTATTCACACGCGCACGCGCAAGAAAAAGACCAACGTTTGTTGTTTACTGGTTCTCTCTGTATACGTATGATATGTGTGTATGTTATTGCCTACACAAACGCGTTGACACAGTTCACGTGCGAATATTATCCAGTGACGATATAATGTCGTTTAAACTTTTGGCGACACTCGTGTTTTAATAATAAGGTCTCGAAATTACGAACATTTTCTTGATAAACGAAAATTGTTCGCTTGTACATCGCTTTGATACGTGTACGAAACACGTACCTATATTTATGTCTATATAAAAATTGCTAAATCGTTGATAAAGTATCAAAAAAAAAGCAACCTATCATCGCATAGAATAAAAAGTAAAAACCCCATTCGGAAAATATGCGTTGAATATTAGCTTGTCAAACGACGTTTGATTTAATTTAGAATTAACGCGGTGAGTTTTAAAAAAAATAATCGTTTATTAAGTTGAAATTTAAATTTAAAACATTATTTACAGCGTTAAGTAACGTAATTTGAACTAACTAAACTTATTAATTTTGTTAATGCCCAGCCTTCTAATTTAGAAAGTTATTCGTTTTCCTAACACATTAAGTACACGTTGTTTATTGTATATACATACAAACATAATGTAAGTACCTGTGCGAAATTTTGTTTTCGTAGCTTATTAATTATCATCGTACAATAATAATAATAATAATAATACGTCGTTAGAGTAGGCCAAAATCAAAAGTCACGCGTTCCGAAAAATAATCGTATTAATTAATTTTTCGGAACGCGTGACTTCCTGAGTATGGGGGTATTATAGAATTTTAAAATATTTTTTGTTATTTTTAAAACTTACTAATTTTTTAATTTAAATTACACGTAAACCATGTATTTCAATCCCCTTTGTTGCTAGACAGTTTTACTACAATTTATAGAATTCGCTGAAAAGAAGTGATTTCAGGAACGTGTGACTTTTGATTTTAACCTACTCGTATAAAATTATGCCTATAATTAATTAATAACGTGTTTAAAAACAATCAGAATCATAAATGTACGTTTCGTATGGACGCTACACCTCGAATTTCACAGTTTTCGTTTCGAAATTATACTTGGAATATGTTAAAAAATGTGTATGCGTGTGTAATTACGTGTAATTTAAAAATTACTTACCAACTTAGTAAAACGATTGAAATCAACGAATTCGTATAACAACATATATGTGTGAAGTATACGTCTTTTCGAAACTCGTTATTTTTCCGGTCGGAAATTGTTGGGACAACCGTGACGGGAAATCGCGATAACTAAATTCGATAGGTCTCTTTAAAAAATATTTGGGTACATTTTTTAAAAACGCGTTCCACTTTTTCGTATTCTCCACTTTTGACTTTCCGACACAATTTTAGGCATCGGTACATTACAATAATATTATCACGAGACAGACTGCGTATCGCCGTCGTCGCGTACGACATAACCTCATGTAGTGTGAACGTATCCGACTTATCCCTCGAATCGTCGAGCCCGGAGATTATCCGTCGGAAGTGTAGGAGAGGAGAATTGCCCTCCCGAGAGTAACAGCGTAACGTTTTACGTCAATTATTCGTAATAAAATACAATTTCTAATTATGAAATACACAATTTATGAGTTCGAAATATAAGAACAACGATTCTTTGGTTGATGGTGAAAAAGTTTGCGCGAAACGTAAAAAGTTATATGACGTGTGTACAAATACGTAATGTACCGAATGTACATAACGGGAATACAGTGAACAATTTTGTCCGATAACAGGCTGAATTGGCTAGCGAATTAGGCAAGAGAATGAAGACCCGAAAGAGTCCGGAAGACCGGAAGAGAAGAGAACCGGAGGATGGCTGAAAAAATGGCGAGACCTAAAGAGAGTAGAATACTTCGGCGACAGTAAAAGAACACACGGGCCAATGAGGAACGACTACGACGGCGTTAGTTCGAAAACTCTAGTGAGACCACACGATGACGCTGAACGTAGTACGACCCAATATCAATACGACGATGAGTCGAATCGATGACGTACGTACAAAGTCCGCGTATTTTATAACCCGAGTGGTTTTCACGAATAATATTAGGACGTGGCGATAAAAAATTGGTAGATTCCGAAGTCGTCCGGAATTTTATATTGTAGAACGTTATATTAACTTCGAGTAAAAACCGGATCTGTGGGTCACGCGGAGAAACCATCGAGTGCACGTATAAACAAACTCGAGTTTCTAACGTTACAGGAACAAAAGCTATATTTGTCGGGTTAAAAACACTTCGAACGTTCCACACAAACGACGAGATTCGTATTTAATATACGCGTAAAACACCAATTAACTATACACATTAATTACTAGTTGAATCGTTGAAATCCGAAAGAAACGTTTCGAAACGGAAAATATTATCTCGCGCGTTTTTTACGAACGACAGTATACGATCGTCACTCTCCGCCGTTCGAATCGTTCGACGATCACACACGCGTATTAGACGTAACGTCGAAACGGTATTGCCGATACTTTCTTCCGGAAGTACGAGCGTAGTGTGCGCGGTTCGACGGTCGGCCTGTGTCGAGTGTACGAACGGGACGCGAAAAACGAACAAAACGGCAAAAAGAAAGATGGCGGACACGACACACGATAAAGTTTGGGTTGCGATCGATTTCGAATCGACGAGGGAATTGTACGTCCACGTTAAAAATTGTATCCTCCAAAGGGATTGGAGGGGGGGAGAAGCGTGTAAAAAAATTATAAACGTTACCGATACAACGCGCAAAGTTATTACGAATTTATATACGAAAACGACGAACTCACCTGATTTATACTGACACGGCCGGGCCGTCGCTTTCGTTCCTCGTAACGATCGAATATTTAAATTCGTCGTTCAATTAGCTCGACGATCACCGATCGGAACGGCGAGACGCACCGACGTACAAATGTTATCAACTGTTGAGCGACCGTTCGAGTGTAAATTTCGAACGGAACGTGTACACGCGGCGAAACGATTCGATATTGTTTTATAACTATTGTCGAACGACCCGCCGGTAAAATGATACGAAATTGTGGCGTACGACCGGAGAGACTGTCCGTTGAGAGTATTCGGCTGCAGGGGCGAAACGGTTGTGCGCGGTGCACGCGTGCGGCACGATCGACGACTGACCGGTATGTGCTGCGGCGGGAAACAGCAATGGGCCAGTCGGCGGAACGACCGGAACGCGCGCCCTCCTATAAGTGATCCAGTAATAACCAACGAGCTCGGAGTGGGACACGGGCTTGTCCGACGACCTTATCAAGGCGACGTCGTCCGGAAAGACGTTTTTCTCCAAACACTATCGTTTTTTTCTTCTTCGTGTATTGGGTAGGGGTGAATAGGAAAGATCCCTCGTCGTTCGCGATTACGTAACGTTCAGTCGACAAATTTGACGCTTGTTCAAAATTCTCGACGTTTCTCGCGATATTTATTACTATTCGAAAATAATTATATCGCGCCTATAATAATTATACTTAAATGTATCGGTCCGTACGACTGTGAACAACGTTTTGAGTCGGCAAATTCGGCAAAGTATTAAAGTAGTAATTATATAAATGAAAAAATGTTTAATATTACGTATACATATATATTTACGACGATCAAGGCCAAAATGGTGCTACCGTTGTAGAAATTAAAAAATTTAACGGTATTATAATGTATTTGTTATATAGCACGTACGTTCTATTGGCGTGTCCAAGTGAATGAAAAGCGTTTCAAAAAACGACGAATTTTTTAGAGTTCAAAAGAAACGACCGCGTCAGCGGAGGACGTTGCAAGTTTAAACGGAGAAAACTGGAAGAATAAATCAACGTCATCGACGGTTTACCGTTGACGAGTACACCGACAGAAGTACGCGATTTGGCGACGACCAAACATTGTTCGGTTTGGGCGAAAAAACGCGAAACGACGAAGGACGATTTGTCGTTTGTCGAAGAAATCGAAACACGCTACGGTAACACCAACGACGATTTCGGCGCAACAGAAATCCGATCGGGACTTACACCGGGCCGCAAGGTGACGAGTATCCGGGTTTCTTTGTTTTATTTCTTTCCCGTCAACATATGAACCTCGACATGTCGACCAACTGGGGCCAAGCGCTCTGAGTATAGCGAAACTAATAGTCAACTACGAAACAACTAAAGTTGTACGTCCAATCATGTTGATAATTGCCATATATGTTACAAAAAAAACAGTTTGAAATAACGAAAAAATTGTCGCGACAATGACATCGAAATAATACGATTATTTGTTCAATAGAGATCTGAATGTTCGATTATTGAAACTAGACGTTCTGAACACATTGTGAAGGTATATACGCTTATCCGCGAATCGTATCGCGTTTGTTTCTAATAAGCTCCTAAAATAATATAACGACGTACGGGACACGCATTAGTTTTGATAATTAAATATTAATCGACTTGAACCGTGATTTGATCGGGGGTCGATAATTTTAATTACTCGATTTTCTTACGCGTATATATAAGTGAACTGAATGAAGTGTACATTAATGTAGTGAAAAAACGTAGATTACAGACGATTTAATAAAATTTCGTGTAAAAAACGAACGAAAAAATTAGGTTATTAATAAAATTGATTATATAGGTCGTTCGAAAGATCGATTGATAATTTCCAAAATTTGATAAAAAAACAAACGTACATCCGTTGACCGTAATTTTTTGAACTAGATTAGTTTTATAGATGTATATATATATATGGATTCAAGTTTGTACGTAAACCGTCTTAGAGTTGACAAAATATTTTGATGGTACGCGTTAATTACTGATAAATTTATTCACAAATAATTATAGTGTATATACGAGTTTTAACGTGGAACATACTTACGACCACGCGTGTACAAAAGCGTAGCTGAATATTATACGTACGTATTATATTTTAGGGTACTTCGTATTTTGAGCTATACGTCCTGAAATAAAAAACGATCGTGATTCACGGTACGACTAGAATGCGTCCCTTAAAAACCGTTTACGCCGTAGAAAACGACAATTGGTTTAATTAAATGTTCACAGAAATCCGTTCAATATCGTGACAAACACGTACACGTTGAGACACATTCGCACTCGCTCGTATAGCGCACTAACGTCGCCGTCACCGTTCAATTTATCATTGGGCGATAAAATATAAACGCGACCGAAACGAAGGAGTTGTTTTTGAAATTTCGGATTCCGTCTGGCCACGGTTTACGAGTAGAAATAAAAACAACCGGGCATGCTACAAATTTCCGAAGTTCCGCGAACGTATTTTCACGCACAATGCCTTTACGTGTATGAGTGTAAGTGTTTCAGCACGAAAACGAGCGATTACGGTAACAAGCGTGTGAATCGTGAATACGAACCATCGACGTGTCGAATGACGGAACCAAATGCGTTTTAGATAATTCGTTTTTGTTTTTGTCTTTATTTTCGTTTTCGAATAAAACGTCGTTAAAAATTTTAACGAACAACCGAAACAATTTTACCGGAAACGGTATTTCGTAGAAACCCGAAAACAACAATTAATATACTTTCGCCTTCGCGAATTTAAACGTGATATATTCTATTCGGACTTTCCTATACAACAGGTCGTAAAACACAAATTAAAACCCGTATAGTTATATCGTAATAATACGCATATTGGTATAGAATTGAGGCCAAAAACCATTTTCCGGCTTACGTTCAATATTTAATTTTTACATTCTACTTCTTTTTTATTTTCGAAAGAAAAAAATTCAATACACCGTATCGTGCGCGCTGAATGTCATTAAAATAAATTATAGCTGTAATTATAATATTTAGGTGCCTACACTGAACGATGAGCTCAATTTCAACGTTTTTTTTTTAAGTGAAATATTAATTATTTTATTATGAACGGCTTAAAATTACATTTGCAAAACTTATCGAGATTTCCGTATCCTAAGCGTAACAAAAACAATATCGAAGTATACGCGTACATTTTCTCCGAGTCTATAATTAACTTAACGCAGAAAAAACCCCTTTAAAGTAAAAATTTATCCAAATAGACTATATATTTATATATAATCGATCTTGCAAATATCAAAAATACATTTATACGCGCGGAATTTACACGTTTTGTTGGCTTATTATTGTTTATTATACCAAACACATGTTTTACAAACAAATATATATTTTTATTTCAAGCCATCAACTATGTACTTACTAACAAATCGTATATACATTTATAACAAATTTATTTTATATTTATTTATAACAATTTTCAAAATCGTATCCCTACAATTTATACTCTAAGTGAACGTAAACTTTTGTTTTCAAATAGAAGCCTATATTTTGGTCCAACACTATCTTATAGAAATTAAAATTAATAAAGGAATACGTTTTTAATTTTTTTAATATTCCGTTTATTAAACAATTATTACTTAGACAAAATAGTTACTATTTTTATAATTCAGTGGAAACGGTATTGTACTTATCTTTGTCACAATAATTTCATAGTAATTAAAACCGAAGTTTTTAGAAAAAACATGTAACCACCGGACTTAAAAATGTCTTATAAAGCGCTGTTAAGATGGTAAATATTCAATTACAGTGCCTTTCCACATTACTATGTCTCAAACTGAAATACCCATCACAAAAATATTCGTCAGATCTTCAAAATCAGCGCATGTATAATTGCCATAAAACACTATTCGTTAATAATTTACAATTAGAATCGTTTAGAAATCAAAATAAAAGGAAGTTATTGCAAATAAAATATAGAGGTCATCAAAATACAGTATGGGAAGTGTAAAAAACTTTCCAGAAATATTAAATAGTAATTACGCGTATTCCCTAAAATTTCACCCGATTACTTAATAAATAACTATGTCTTTTCAAATTTTTAGCCCCACAAATCACTACCTATTCAATGAAATTTTATCAGGCACTATGATAATTAAATACAAGCATAAAATAAAAGAGTCGAATTATCGTCGAATTAATTTTCGGCTCACTTTTCTGTACCACATATGTATATATCTATACATAAATAGATAGATAACCTTAATGAATTAACGAGTTTACGTTAAACATAATTTTGAATTGTCGCTTGATAAATTGGTATACATAAAATCGGTATATAATTTAATGTAATTGGTACAGTCTAATCGTTCAATCGAGTATATACATAAGGTTTTTTTTTAAGTAAATACACGTTAATCGAGTAATTGAACGTGATGGAGTATGATATGAAGATTACTGGTGTGTGTGTGTAAATGATGTAGGAGACCGGGTCAAGTGGAGATTGAGGACCAAGGTGGCCGACCCAAAATAACTAGGAAAATAAGGCGAAGAAGAAAAAGACGTTAATCAATTAATGAATTAATTAGCGAAATACGCATAGTCCAAAAACGAATTCGGAGATATTTATACAATATAAATCGGGTCGTGGAGAATTTTCAAATAAAATTATCGGCTAATTTGTTACTACATCCTGTTTTCAAATACTATGTTATAAACGATCCGGCCACACTAAAATCGTCACAATAATAACAATAGTGATAATAATAATTAAAATTATGAAGTTTATGGAAAAAAATTTCGGTATTCCCGTACCTTACACCGCGATTCGAGTAATCCGGCCCGATGTGATTTTGTTTTTATGTTCCCTCGACTGAAGGCAGCATTTACCGAGCACAGATTAAACGACGTGAATGAGATCAAACAGAACGCGACGGCACAATAGAAAACAACAATTTTAGAACAAATTCACGGGGTTGCTTAGAAAAATGCGGGACTTCGTTGGACACCAGTGCACGGAAGTGGGATATTTCGAAGGTGCTCGTGTCGATACTTTGTTAATTAATATTTGTATTTTCAAAGCATAAAGTGCGCACAATTTTCGAACACGTATACACGCTGCATTCCGAGGGTCAGCGGAGGTTTTTTATTCGGAAATTCGACATCGTCGTAGTCGTGTTTCCGAACGGACGTGTGTACCGTACACATAATACGCCGCGTGGCATACTTACGACGACGAAAAGCCAACAACAGTCGTGCGCGCATTGGCTGAACTCCAATAACGGACCGGTGCGAAACTAGTTCCGATATACATAAAAACACTCAAGTTCGGTTACGATTGAATAACGTACAAGCGCGATTGTAAGTCTTTATCAACGATTACCACAACAATCAACTAGTAGGGAGAGGGATTGTCCTTTTTCGAAAAACCGTTACTCATTCGGAATATTTTTAAAGTAAAACGGATTTTATTTTATAAAATACCACGAATTCGGTCGAGGAATATAAAATATATACTTGCGTTCTACGGTGAATCGTGTCGCCGCGCATCAGTCGGCTTGACTTTCCCTTGCTTCTGCCAATTTTGTCGAATCAAAACCCATACTTAGGCATATACGCGCCTATGACAATTTAGGTCGTACCTTTTTTTATCGTTATTCGGCAATTTCGGATAAATACGATAATATAATAATATATGGAGCATGATATCAACACAAATTTTAGTTTCTATAAATTATTTACGTATAATCACAGCAACCCACGAATAACAATAATAAAGACTGTAATACACTGTGGAAACCAACGTACGGAAAAACGTATGTTTTAGACACCTTGTTTCAAAGTCGCCAAATTATATTTAACAATTACCATCTGCTGTTTATTGATTCCAAAGTTTCATTTCCTAGAATATGTATCACATTTATGAGCTACAAAATTCCAAATTACGATCGTTACAGTTCAAAATTGTAGTAGTTTTACAAAGGAAATTAAAAAATATTGAACAAAACAATTTTACATTAGTCGGATTTCTATGGGACTGTACATTATAAAATACAAATAAAATGTTGTAACCGAAAATAATTGGCGGGGAGAAAATTTCAACTTAAATAATTCGTATCAAACATCAGCGTGTCGGAATTTAATTTCAATATTACGGCTTAAAAAAACCCTCCGTTCTTCTACGATAACATGAAGTTCGAAAAAAAAAGAATCCAATGGTTTTTTTATCACAATAATAATACGATGTTGTAAAATAATTGGACAAGATCGTGAAAATTTCAAAAATCGTCGTTCACAAATTTCTCGTTTAAATGTTCCAAACGCCAATTTCAAAAACCCACAACGTAATACATTTTTTTTTCATTTTCGGAACGCCTTCAATTAGTACGCACATATTAAATGTCAATGAAGTCACAAAACGATTTCGTCGTATTTCAATATTATTGAAACTTACTTTTACACGAGTCCGTTGCTAACGCGATGATATTTATGTTTGTTAAATATTTATGCGTTTGAATGGACGAATATATTCACTCTATATTCCACTTCGATCGGTCATACCATAAATCTTCAACGAATAAAACTCTTAAAGGTCGTTGCGATAAAATGGACAATTGCCGTTCTCGGATGGATGACGGAGAATGCGCAGTCAACAAGTGCGTGGACAAACTGATTCGTCGTACAAAACGTCTGGACACCGCGCTGCGATCGTCGAACGAGCAGCTAACCAACAACGTTGACCATTTTCGAGAAGTCACAGACGATGCCGACGTAAATGAAAAGTACGGATATTGTTTAGCACGCTGATTCGGCTGTTTAATGAATTAGTTTCGATAATTGTAGCGATCGACGATTAAACGCTAGGGATAACGGAGGTGAAATGTTTTCCAGGGACTATGTGAGGCGTTGTCCGGAAAAGACCGTACAAGACGAAATTAAAGAGTTGGAAAAGAAAATGGAGGACATGCAACGAATTATGAACATGGCAGCCAAAATAACGCGATGCTGTACGAAGCATAGTCCCCAGCTAGAAGCCGTCGAGTATATGCGTACATTATCGGTGAATGCACACATCATTAATTGAAAAAAACGATTTCGTAGATCTCATATTGTACTAATCGTACAATAAACAATTAGAATGAAAATTTTCAAATAATAAAAAAAAATCAATCTCTTCGGAATTGAACGTATTCTAAAATTTTTTCGATATTTCAGTCTTCGCTTATGAAAAACGTAAGGGACATGATAATCGCAGCACGTGTATCGTTACCAACATTGGATAGAGGAACGAAGACGCAGAAGAAAAGCGGCATAAAACGCGAACATGACGGGTCTATCGACGAAAATGTGACAACGAAAAGGCCAAAAATGGGAAATAACAGTAGACAAATGATGCCAAATGCCTCTAAAACAAAAACAAGCGACGTAAAGAAAAACGTTTCATATTCTTATATTCCTTTCTTAAGTGGCTGATTTTGATCAAATAATACTATATAATTCGAAAAAATAATTGTTAAATAATAATATTAATTTGATAAAAAAATATATAATCTGTAAAAACCGTAATATACTTTTGTGTTTAATATGTAATATAAAAAAAACTGTTTAAAATTGTTCGGGCCGTAATCGCCATTACGAGGCAGCTGTGGCATCCGTGCGGCTCCGGACAACTGGTCTGGAGTAGGGAACCGTCGGAGTAGAGTTCGATATGTTACTCCAAATGTTTTCATAGGTCCAAACAGAGGGTGCCGGGTGGTTTTTTGTCTTGTAAACTACGTCGTAATCGGCAGACGCGTATTTTTGATGATCCAGTAATAATATTTAAATACATCATTAAACTAATCAAAATAAATATAGAAACGGTTATTAAAAAAATTACTTATTTATTTCAGAATTATCGATCGTTACACACATAGAGAACACGTCATTCTGATAATATAGACATCCTAGTAATAAAATTTAATTACTAAAACTAAAAAACCAATAGATTATAAAATATTCCCGATTACAATTTGGAACTCAATAAATTATAATATATAAAAAGATAATTCGTCACAACCATTATTGTTATGTGAGGTATTTTGGAAAGGGAGAGGGCATATTATGTAATACGCTGCATTACATATACTACACAATCGTATTGGAACGTCTAAAACATATTATTATTTACCACAAACAATTATTGTCGACGATCTACGTATGTTTGATTAAAAAAATATATATTTATATAAAAAATGAAATTATTTTCAACGCGACATTAATTGTTCTTTTGTGGTGTGGCAACTATAACAGTTTTGACTTCGGTGTACGGTTGCAAACCGTATTCGGCCATTTCTCGTCCATAGCCCGAAAGTTTGAAACCGCCGAATGGTGCTTGTACACCAAACACATTGTAACAGTTGACCCTATTAACGAATCAATTTCATTAAACGAAATCGTTTTTAATCAACACACGTTACTCACCATACAGTACCAGCTCTGAAACTCTGGATTGTTTTATTTACTGTATCTATGTTCTTTGAAAACACCGAGGCTGCCAATCCATATTCGGAGTTGTTGGCTCGACATATAACTTCATCGAAATCACTGAATTTCAATATTTGCTGTACTGGACCAAAAATCTACACAGTGGTACAAGGTTATCCAAAAGACACCGCGATATAAATACACGCATTTATTCAATTGAAATATTACTTCTTCCTTCGCGATCGCCATATCATCTTTAACGTCGGCAAACACGGTTGGTTGTACAAAATAACCTTTATTGCCGATTCGTGAACCACCAGTGACCAGCGAAGCTCCTTGTTTCTTTCCGCTTTCGATAAGACCAAGAATCTTATTCAATTGATCTTCATCAATCTAATTACGTTACAATAATCTCGATAAACGTTCGTATGAATTGCACGTATATCATAATACCTGAGGTCCTTGTTGTGTTAGCGGATCAAATTGGTCACCTACCACACGTTTCTCTGCTAGTTTTGCACTTTTCTCAACAAACTCGTCATAAATAGAATCTTGAACAAATGTTCGAGAATTAGCGCAACAACATTGTCCCTAAAAATAAATAGTAGTTTCATACCTTAATTAATCAACAAAATATTAAACGTCATGGCCACAAAAAAATGTATAATGGTCAAAAAAATTTAAATATACTAAAATGTAATATATAACGTACTTTTACTACTATTAATAAATATATATTTTCAACTGACCATATTAAAGAAAAGTCCGAAATGAGCATTTTCCACGGCTTGATTAATGTCCGAATCACTGAAAATGATGCTTGGAGATTTCCCACCCAACTCCAATGTTAACCTTTTTATATTGTTTTTAGCTGCACCTCTAGATATAATTTGTCCAACCTAATAAATTGAAACACATCGCCATAATTTTGAAATGAAAACTGTACATACAATTCTATGGATAATTTTAATTACTTCAGTTGAACCAGTAAAAGCAACTTTATCTACACCAACATGTTCTACAATAGCTTTTCCAACAATTGGACCATAACCAGGAATGATATTTACAACTCCTGGTGGGAATCCAGCTTCTTTTATGAGGTTACCAATGTATAAAGCTGTTAGTGGAGTCTGTTCGGCAGGTTTCAAAACAACGACGTTTCCTGTACACATTTTTCATAATTATACAACGCCTAAAACGATTATGACTTTTTAAGTAAATCACGATTTACCCGTAGCTAAAGCAGGTCCGATTTTCCATGACAATAACAGTAATGGGAAATTCCAAGGAAGAATTTGTCCGCACACTCCGACTGCTTCGTGTCTGGTGTATGCGAAATAATTGCCGTCGATCGGAGTGACTTTGCCATGATTTTTGTCAGCCCAACCAGCGTAATAGCGTAGTACATTAACCGTCAATGGAACGTCTATAGCTAATGCAACGTTGAATGGTTTGCCATTGTCCAAAGCTTCTAAACTCTAATAAAGGTAAACAACAATTTAATACGGACGCCTATTTAAGCAAATTTATTATTTCCAACTTACTGCTAAATATACGGCGTCTCGTTCGATTAGATCGGCCAGTTTGTAAAGAAGTAAACCACGTTTTGAAGCGTCCATTGTTCGCCAAGGGCTACCCAACTTGAACGCTTCCTGTGCAGCAGTCACGGCTTTATCGACGTCCACCTAGTTCAATGATAAATATAACGTATTAAAAAATAATCGTTTATTTGTAAATATGGAACATACGGCATCGCCTTCTTCAACATTGGCAATTTGTTCACCAGTAGCTGGATTAAGTGTATCAAATGTCTTTCCAGATGACGATTTTACAAATTCGTTATTAATAAATAGCTAAAAGAAAAAGAAAACCAAACAAATTACGTAAATAAACGTAAAATAATGAGGAATAATATTGTAATATTTTTACCGCAAAATCTAAATACATATTACGTGTGCGTAAATTAAATATCTCTGTCTATAATTATATTATTATGTTTGAAATAATAAATAATAATTATAATATTATGAAATTCGTGCTTATTTGTGCATACAAAATGTAAAAATTATTTAAATAAATATCGGATGACAAGAAATATGTGTCTAATTATGTTACATGAAAAAAGTTAATTTTAGACATAATTGATTCGCAAATTATCTTTTTGTTTACTTTAAATTGAAACACGGGAATATTTAGGAAATTATAAATACGTTTAGTAGGCACAATTAGAAAAACCGATTCTATGATATAAAAAGTTACGCCTGATTTTAAAACGAGTATCATTATGGAGTAATTAATTGCCTTTTGAAATTTTCTAGCTTTTATTTAATCGGTATTTCTGAAGAAATTGCACCAAAAATTGTATTCGCAACGTTACATTCTTAAACGTCGATTGTTTCATTTATTCGATATAATCTTTGTAGCGACTTTATTATCTATTGTTCGAAAAATGTACGTTATATAATATATTTTTAAAAATTTTGAATATTCAAAAATACGTCATTTCTATGCGTGTGTTTATAAATATGTGATTAATACGCATTCTCAACCAAACGTATTAAAAAAATCGACCGTTAAATCTACGCGTTATAAAGCGTCGACGTTTCAAATTAGAATTATTTTTAAACAAGTATATAAAAATATACGATTACATAAAAATTCCAGCCCTGTTCGTTGTGTTGTAATAATAATAAAATAGGTTATCTACAAAATTATATTATTACCTTTAATAAAAAAAAACAGTAAAACCTAAATTTACATTTCCTTTCTAGCAATAAAAGTTATAAAATAAACATTCATAGCTATATTTATTCGTGTCTTAGCATGCATAATGTCCACACATACTTATTAATTATGTAACCACTTTCTATTATAGACATTTTTTATTTTTGTTAATGACATGTTTTCGGATTTAACGTATTTCGAATTTTGAATTAAAATAAGAATTAGCGTACGTGGAACATATTGAACGTTCCAATCTAAATTGTTCATTATTGGTTTCATAAAATAATAAATCCGTATTAAACGCATAAATCAATTAGCTAATTAAGTAATTCAAAATTTAGTAGGTATAACGTAGATAAATGTCGATAATAGTTGAACTCTAGTTATTTAGGTACGTTACTACAATCTAAGGCATATTAGACGAACAAATGTAATTTTCCAACAATATTAATATAATTTTTTAATTTTACTTTATGAATGAGTATTTTATAGTTGTTAAAATAAAGACATTTTAATAACACTCTATTAGTGCGTTTAAATTCGAAATTCCTCGTAAAATTTTAAATTGTAATTATTCCTATAACGAATTTTATTTAATTCAAAATTTTATTGATTTTTTATAGGTAACAAATTCGTCAAACACCACAATACGCGAGATTTATTATAAAATAATAAATTAAATAACTTACGGCAATCAACATATACACTCATATAGCACAAATGGCTAAATAATTATATTATTAGTCTTAAGCGAGAGTAAAAAGTAAAAACGTTAAAAAACAATAAGGTTTAATATATTTAAGTTTAAGACAAATATTTAAATAAATTTTTTTTAAATTATTCGTCTCATTTTAATTGAAATTCGATTTGTATCTACTTTTGTTAAGAAAGAAAAGGGTCACGATTCCAGTTTGTACACAATATTCGTTCCAAGTCGTTTTTGAAGATCAATTACATTTTTACATAATGTATAATTAACAATAATTCGACACTGACGCTTTAAACACATTTAAGTTAAACAGTTAGGACAATGGTCAAAAGACTTTTATTTTATATACAAATACTTGCGCTAAATCGAACGTTATTTTTAAACTACGAAAATAATATTATTTTAAGTACGAGTGTTTGTGACTCTTACTTCTGTATATTTAATCGGTGGGTTCACTATTGGTTTTGAAGCGTAGTTCGCGTAACGCTTTCCTACGATCGGCAACGTTGAACCGCAAATTTTTCTCGTCAACCCGAACATTGTAAGACGTCGTTCAACAACACGAATCCTTTTCCAAAACGGTAAAAAGTAGTCACCGCGAATTACCGAGTGACGTAAAACGAACGAACGACACCGATCGACGTCCACCGGTAATGCTGAGTAAAATGCAAGACCGCTACATGAATTACTCGATACACTTTTATTAATGACGAGAACAATCGATAGAAAGCAATCGAAATACTCGATTGTTTGATATCGTTTAGTTTTATTACGAAAGTACATTAATAGATAAACGTTCAACAACGGACGTTCAAAATTTATTTGTTTTTTCAACTTTTATTTTTTAACGATGTCTTTATAATATTATATTTGCCTTCGAATGTAATTATTGTAATTATTATATATTTAGTCCGACGGTCCAAATCAAAATTCTACGAATTATATTTTTATATAATAAACACTGAATAATTTATATTTTTAATGTTTTGCGATATAAATGACGCCAAAAATTACAGCTAACGAGTCGAGCTAAAGTAAAATTATTATTATTATTATTGTAATTCTTTATATTGACTCTCGTATATTATAGTGTTTATATTCATTTCCTCCCTATAATTTTATACCTTGTACTTTCTCCTCAAACATTTATTAATTTTTTTGTTGACCATGTAATAATTTTTGTTTAGAAACTAATGTTATTTCATCACCACTACATAAATTAATATATTTAATATACGATATTTTAATGATTTTGTAAAGTCGTTTTGTATTTAAATACGTTAAATTTTATTCGCTTTAACAATATAAATTTTAAGACAATGACAAAAATACATAAATTGGGATAATACGATGAAATATAAAAAAACTATCAAACGTGATTAATACAAACAAATAAATACGATAAATATAAAAAACGAATTCAATAAATAACATAGATAAATAGGAAAAAAATAACAATGAAACAATTAAAACAAAAAAGTAAAATAACAATCAATAAACACGATTAACTCAAAGGTATAGGATACAACCAAAACAATATTTCAATAAATATCAAAAATTAATAAAAAAAAAATTAGAAAAAGTAACGATAATAAATAATTTAAACAAATAAGTACCCAACCCCAAGCAAGAAACGTCTGACGCTTCCCGACGAGAGTCGACGCGGCCAGACTTTCACATCGCCTGAGGTAGGTGATTAACGGACCGACCGTGTCCCTGTGCACAACTACAGCAGACCGTGAAAATTCTTAGCCTTTTCGCGACCCATCGTCGGAACTGAGAGAAAATTGTTCGTTGTCCTACATTAGATGTCGCATTATTGTTCAGTTCATTACCTTCAGCCAATTTCGCCACTTCAGCCGCCTCATACTCTTCAATCATATCATTCCAATCCAATAATTTCGTTTCTGTTTTAGGTGCCCCCCAATCGATTTTCCTACACTCATTCTCGTCACTCTCGGTCGTAAATTCTTCATCCTTTGATGACTGTTCACTATCACACATTTCCACTCCTTCATCCTCATCTACGTCTTTCGTTTTCAATCCTTCCTTCATAACCACTTCTTTAGTATCCTCTCCGTTCTCATATACTCCATTAAATTCGTCCTCGTCTTCGTCCATTGTAAAAATGTCATACCTGCACCATCTTCGAAACATTCGTACAATTTCTAATTGACACTGTTCGTTGCATAAGTCAATGTCTAATCCTTTTATCATCACGTTACAAAACCCTACCGTATATTCGATACCCAAATAAGTCTCATAGTAATTTGTATAAACTTCTACTCTTTCGTTAATAATATCCGCAATATCATAGACCTGGTTATGCACGGGTATATCACCGAATGTCTCGAAATATTCGAATAATCTCATTCTCTGCTCATCTATGTCGGCCGAGTGCGAATCTGAAGTGGCGATTGGAACTACCATTTCGATGTAGTCGTCAACCATATTAAACAATTTCGGATTTATAAAATGTTACTCCGAAAGTAGATGGTCCACGGTCGGTCGCGCAATGTGACGAATTCTGTACGTCACAAACGAAGAAAGCTTCAAAAATTTGGTTGCTAAGCGACGATATAATATATCTGGCTTAAACTTTTCTGGCAAACGACAACAGCTATTCAATATTTTGTATTCGTTTCTCTTTGAGATTTCGTACATTATTATTTTAAAAATTAATTTCCCTTTGGTTATTTATTTTTAAAAAATTTTTAGTTTTTAATCTATTAACGAAGTAGTCGATCTGCTGCGGAATTACATGGGCTACAGGGTGAATTTTAAATTTCTAAATCAAATTTTAATAATTCAAAAACAAATATTTTTGTAGACGAAGTTTTGATTGCTTTAGAATATTTTAATCTTCGGGGTTCCTAGATAATTATTACTTTCCTACTAATATAATATTTTTCGAAATAATTGGTAAAGAATATTTCTGCAATCATTCAAGATGAATAATGAATAATTTTTCTTATTCTTTTTCGTTTTCGAGGAACGTGAGCTGTTGGGTGTATTTTACCTTTCAAATTTTCTTATTATAAAATGATTGCCAATGCATTCATAATTAATCATATTTGGCATTTGGTTTTAAAATGAACAAGAACCAGAAGCTAATATTTTAGAATATTCATCATATTTCCTACTATTTGAAAGATATGCTTAGGTATTCTTAGGAAACTAAGTCTGAATTTACCTCTTGTCAAATTAGTTAGATTGGAAACCACTCCAATCATGACGATTTCTACTAATGTCACGCAGGGAAACTGTTAGTTAGAAAATGTTAGTTTCGAAATGATTCACGCTGATCCGCAATGGTGAACACATATCGTCCATGTTGGTCTTTGCTGTTCTTAATTAAATACTAATAAACCTAACGTACTTTCTCGTTCTTTTACAAAAAGAATCAATATCTCATTTTACGTCTAGCAAACATCAAACATTCTTATTTTACATAAATCAATATACATGTATTCTAATATTATGCCAAAATATATGTATCTATTATGTTTGTTAATCGTTATTAAATTATAACTTCGTTAAAAAATATAATTCATTTTTTATATTCGAACTTAATTGTTGGCTAATCAACCCCTAGCCATCGATGTAAGAAAATATTGCAAATATTTTTCCATAGCTTGGTATATTGGTGGGAAGATTTACATATTATTACGACTTGTACTAAGGTACATATAAACTTAGTCATAAATACATAGATTATCCAGCACAAATACATCATTTTGATATTATTTACAAAAGTTGTAAAGAGAAAAACGGTATTATTTAGAATATAATCAAAAACCCATTTCCATTACAAAATATTCATAATTACGTTCCACAACTCGATAAATAATAATATATAAAAAGAAAATTCGTCCCAACAATTATTGTTATGTAAGGTATTTTAGAAAGGTGGAACGCTGCATTACAAATACTACACAGTTATATTGGAACAAATAAAATATATTATTACTAGTGACAAATAATTATTATCGACAATTAGCGTATTTTGATTCAAAATAAAAAGTTATATATAAAAAATGGAATTATATTCAACGCGGTATTAATTGTTTTTTTGTGGTATGGCAATAATTACTGTTTTCACTTCAGTGTACGGTTGCAAACCATATTCACTCAATTCTCGACCGTAGCCAGACATTTTGAAACCGCCAAATGGGGCTTGTGGACCAAGCACATTATGACAGTTGGCCCTTTTGGAAAATTAATTTCATTAGATAAAATCGTTTTGAATCAACTCACGTAACTCACCACACAGTACCAGCCCTCAAACTCTGAATTGCTTTATTGACTGTATCTAAGTTGTTTGAAAACACTGATGCTGCCAATCCATATTCGGAGTTGTTGGCTCGACTGATAACTTCATCGAAATCACTGAACTTCAATATTTGTTGTACTGGACCAAAAATCTAGGAAGACAAACAAAGGCAGTGTGAACACAAAATACAAACAGATAATTATATTTAAAAGGACATCGTGCTATATTTTTTACAGTAAAATAAATGCTTTGTTTTTAACGAACCATGAAGATTCAATTATACTTACACAACATCTTTATACAATATTAACTGTAATATCATCTACAAAATAACGAGATTATATTTACGATATCTTAAAAGAATGAAAAATTGATTTTAAACAAAGCATTTTTATAACTATAATTGATGAAAAAATTATATTGCTTCTAAATATAGGTATACATATAAGAAATAGGAATACATATAGGAAATAGGAATGTAGGAATACATATAAGAAATTTATAATCCATGTTTATTTTCAAAAATTGTGATTTATTCTAAAATTAATCATTATATTATACCAATAGAATAAACATTTATTTTATTATATAGGTAAGTAATAACATATAAAAATTATTTCAAACTAATGAAGTTATAGTTAATTTAGAAAATGATATTTATAACCAAAAAATTAAAGAGGTAAGCAATAAGTTGCTAATAAAAAAAATGTATTTACAAATCTCAGCATTTGTATATACTACTAGGTAAACAAAAACTAATAACTTTGTGAATAAAATAAAAGTCTTGTGTATATATATATATCAAGATAAAACAAATTTAGTAATAGGGATATTCATCATCATCATCCTCGCCTTAATCCCGTCTATTTGGGGTCGGCCACCTTAGTCTTAAACCTCCATTTCCCCCGATCTCCCACATCCTCGACGCACACACCAGCAATCCTCATATCCTCCTCAATCGTGTTTAACCACTTCTTCTTTGGTCTTCTTTTTCTTCCTCTTCCACACTCAATTTCATAATTGTTCTTACTGCTACCGAATCTTCTCTCCTCATAATATGCCCAAACCATCCAAGTCTATTCGTTTTATCCATAATTCCATAATAATCGTTCCCTCGTTCTATCCATAATTGCCACTACTCCTATGCTTCCTCTTATATATTCAGGAATAGGGATATTATACTATCTATTTTTTACAATGCAATGTATAAATTAGGATCATTCACCAAATAATAAAATTTTGTATCACTCAATACAATGTCCTGATCAACAATGAATAAAAATGGATATTATTACAAAATAGCACTAACCAACATTACTGAGAATGATAATAACATCATCTCACAAATGTCGTATACGTTTTACTTTTGGTATAGTGTCCTTTTAATTAAATAATTACTTCTTCTTCCGCAATCTTCATGTCGTCTTTAACGTCAGCAAACACAGTTGGTTGTATAAAGTATCCTTTATTGCCAATTCGTGAACCACCAGTGACAAGCGAAGCTCCTTGTTTCTTTCCACTTTCGACCATACCAAGAATCTTATTCAATTGATCTTCATCAATCTAATTGCGTTATAATAACATCGATAAATGTTCACATATATTACTAATATCTAATATTATATTAATAATTATATGAATATTAATAATTCATATACATATATTATTAATATCATATTACCTGAGGACCTTGTTGTGTTTGTGGATCAAATTGATGACCCACTACACGTTTCTCTGCTAGTTTTGCACTCTTCTCAACAAACTCGTCATAAATAGAATCATGAACAAACGTTCGGGAACCAGCGCAACAACATTGTCCCTAAAAAATAAATATTAATTTCATAACTTTATTAATAAACAAAATATTGAATATCACGACCGTAGAAAAAATGAATACTACTAAACATACAAAAGAAATACAACTTATACTTATACAACAAATATAATACACGTTGAAATTCTAATATAATTCGAAAATAAATACTACATATGTACATAATAGACAACTGACCATATTAAAGAAAATTCCAAAATGAGCACCTGCCACGGCTTGATTAATGTCCGAATCCTTAAAAATGATGCTTGGAGATTTCCCACCTAACTCTAAAGTTAACCTCTTTATATTATTTTTAGATACACTTTCAGCGATGATTTGTCCAACCTAATAAATCAGAACATATTGTCATAATATTGTATAACTACTATTTATACAATACTATGGATGATTCCAATTACCTCAGTCGAACCAGTAAAGGCAACTTTATCTATACCAACATGTTCGACAATGGCTTTTCCAGCAATTGAACCGTGACCAGGAATGATATTTACAACTCCTGGTGGGAATCCAGCTTCTTTGATGAGGTTACCAATGTATAAAGCGGTTAGTGGAGTCTGTTCAGCAGGCTTCAAAACAATGACATTTCCTGTACAAATTTATCATAATTATACAATGTTTAAAATAAATATGAATTTTAACTATATACACAATACCGGTAGCTAAAGCTGGTCCAATTTTCCAAGACAACATCATTAATGGAAAATTCCAAGGAATAATTTGACCACACACTCCGACTGCTTCATGTCTGGTATATGCAAAATAATTGCCATCAATTGGAGTGACTTTGCCATGATTTTTATCAGCCCAACCAGCATAGTAGCGTAGTACATCAACACATGCTGTAATGTCTATAGATAATGCATCATTGAACGGTTTCCCGTTATCCAAAGCTTCTAAACTCTAATAATAAGCGACATTTCAATTTCTACATTGATTTATTCACATTTATTATTTCAGTCTTACTGCCAAATATATGGCATCTCGTTGGAATAGATCGGCCAGTTTGTACAGAAGTAAACCTCGCTTTGAAGCGTCCATTGTTCGCCAAGGGCTACCCAACTTGAACGCTTCCTGTGCAGCAGCCACAGCTTTATCGACGTCCACCTAGTTCAATGATAAATATAACGTATTTAAAAATAATCGTTTATTTTTAAATATGTAACATACTGCATTGCCTCCTTGGACTTGTGCAATAAGTTCACCAGTAGCCGGATTTAGTGTATCAAATGTTTTTCCAGATGATGATTTTACAAATTCATTATTGATAAATAGCTAAAATAATAAAAAAACCAGACAAATTACGTAATTGTAAAATTTCACCGTAAATTTTAAACAGTAATTCATACAAGTGTTATTTATAAAAAAAGGTCTAATATTATATTATTGACATATTCTAATGTACCAATTTGAAATTCGAAAACTTATTACCGAAATTATATTTAAATTATAATTTTATACACCTACGTGTAAATATATTTTATCCTTCAATTAAAAAAAAAAAACAAGAATGAAACCTAAATTTAAAGTTAATTACTAAAAACAGAAGCTATACATTAAATATTCGTACATAGTGTATAATTTATTCTGTTCCTGGTTTGCATGTATAAATACATGCCTGCTCAAACCTCTTCATCATATAATTTATCGTAGACTATGCACATTTTCTATTTTATAATACCTAATATATGTTCATGTTACAACAATATTAATACATTTTACAATTTCGAAATTACTTTAAAAATTATTGACATTTTTAACTAAACAGTACTATGCTACTGTTTGCACATTTGTTTACCAAAGGTCATTTTTGGTAGTTGGAAGATAATAGACATAAAATATATTGAACGTTTAAACATGATATTTACATTATCATACCACTTTATGATATCAGTTGTTTGTACTACAGTACTGTTTGTATATTTGCTTACAGAAGGAATGTAATTTTTAGACATCAGAAGACCGTGTACTTCAAATATACTGAGCGTTTAAATATAATATTTACATTATCATAGAAATTCATGGTATAAGTAGCTTTAAATTTGTCATATATATATCAATTAGTCAATTAGGTTACAAAACTAAACGTATATTATATAGATAAGTTCTTAAATAAAATCATAAAGCTAATCATTGGTAATATTAAATAATGCTCAAGATGATAGTTGTTTTAAGTGACAATAAATAAACTATTTAATTACCTATAGTTATAATAGCAGACTATATTATTGGAGAGGATAGGTGAGAAAAAGTTACTTATAATTGCAATATGTTTAACAAATAATTGAGTGTCTTATAAAAATAATTTGAATATTTTATATAAATTCCGTATGAAAATGTGCTTAAATTAGAACATTTAGTATTTTATATGTAGGTAACATTACATATTGTAAAACTATACGTTAAATTCTAACACATTTTTTTCAAAATTCTCTATTAATTATAACGTAATCGTATTTATATTGGCTTTGTTTATTTAAGAAAATATTTTTTTAGTACCTACGTATATACTTTTTTGTTATTTCGATATAATTATAAGGACTTATTTTAGTGATAATAAATGGGCTTGGAGTAACTAAACTTGAAGAGAGTAATAAGGTAATAATATTGACGTCATAAATACTAAAGATGTAGTGGATGAATAAATTTTATTTTAAAACAACAAATATAATTTAAGAAATGTGCTTTTTGATTAGGTGTTTTATTGTACCTAAAATTACAAAACTTCTATAATACTATATGCTTACATTTTAAATTACGTATAACATTTGTACTCGAAATTATTTTTAGAACCCAATTTTTTTAATGCGAAATTATTGATTTATTATAGATAATTAACTTGTACCACCTCCCATATATAAAATATATGAAGTATACCATAACCATAAATTAAACGATTTACAACAGCAATCGAACAGTTACTCGTATAATATAGATGCCAATAAATATGTATTATTAATATCAAACGATAGTTAAAATTAAAAACATTTAATAATAACGACGCGATTGAGTTTAATATAAGATTCAGACAGATACATAAATATTTCTTAAAACCATTATTCTCGTTTTCAATGAAATTTGATTTGTAAATACTTTTGTTAAGGGCCATAGATTCGAAATGTATAGAAAATATGTTACGAGTCGTTATTAAACATCAATTACATTGTTACATAATACCGAATAACAATTTCGGTAAATAAAACAATTCGTACGGCGTTTGAAAAATTTTCTATTTCGCAGACCATTTGTCGGCCGAAAATATAATTAATACTTCCCGCTTCTCCCAATGGGTCATCTGTATAGAATACTAACGTTTACTCCAAATCAAACGTCTTCGCTCGATTATACGGATAATATTTATAATATAATAAACGCTTACATCTGTGTATTTAACCGGCGGGTTGACGATCGGTTTCGGGACGCTGCTCGCGTAACGTTTCCGTACGATCGACAACGTCGAACCGTGAATTTTACCAATCGCCCGGAACATTGTCGGAAACGTTAAAAAAAAAATGCTAAACGACGAAAGAAAATGGGCCGGCACATTCACAAAACCGTAATAGAAACGATGTACTAAACGGTCAAAGTCAACCGGTTACTAAACGTAGAAGGGAATGTAACGTGATAACAAATACGTTCTTATTAACGATAACGTCAATCGAGAGAATTCGTAAGGCCACGTATTCGAATAATTGAATTAATCGAGTATTTAGATTGCTATGAAAATAATTATGCTTGCCTATCAACGATCTGTATCGAATTGCAACGATCGATTGCAAATTACACACGACTAATAATGATTCCGGCGGTATCAAAAATAAAATTAATTGAAACGACAGAACGAATAATAAAGTTGACCCGCGATTATTTTTGTCGATGATTTCTATTATTCCTCTTTTTCGCCTCTTTTCCAGCTATTTGGTGACAGTCAGATTATCCCCTCTTATTAATGACCTATTTACGATATCGTTCTATTAGTAATAATAATAGACGTTTCTTATCGATTTCGGTGAAAATCGGACCCTCTGTGAATACGTTCGTTTAGCAGAATATTTTCGGCGCTTAGTTTATTTTATTAGGTTCGCGTAATTTTGCATGACGTACAAGTAAAACGACGACGGATTTGCGTATCGGTTTTGCTCAACTTCCTAACAAAAGTATTATTAACCCACGGGTACGAAAGGTTATTGTTTGTAAATCGATTGGATATGAGTTTTATAAATTAATATTCTTGTTCGGAATATTACAATATAGCGAATAATAAAAAATAATAATTCAATTGTTTCTATATTTCGAACGTCGAAAGAGATTTATGAACAACAATAAAAAAAAACGTAATTTGAAAGTTGCAGGTCAGATACAGTTGTTATTGTTACCGCTTTAAAATAAATCGACAATTCGTTTAAAAAATAATTTTTAATCGATTACAAAAAAATAATTTAAAACAACATAAAATGTTACCATCCGTACCTTCGAAAATAAAAATAACTACAATCTCATTCCATAATAGATCTGTATTATATTTTAAAACTAAAAAGATTTCCGAATGCTTTGTTTTTGTTTTGATGCAGCAGATAATGACAAAATATCAATACACGTTTCATTGTTTTGTAAAAATTATCAGAGAATTGAAAGAACCCAAGGATTATGTTTTTTTACTTGAAATAAATTCTAAAAGTTCTTAAATTTCGTATATTCGTATTCCTAATCGCATATCCTAATTCGTAATCCTTATCCAATCAATATTCTAATTGTCAATAGTATAAATTGTTTAAAAATTAATTTTTATATAACACAATGTTCTTGATATCAAATATTTGGGTTTTTTTAAATTAATTTCTACATTATTTTTAGATTCACAATTCATAGATAACAATTTTAAAAAGATTTAAAAAAATCTAATACTGATTATTATTGTTTAAAAGATAACGATAGATTAATCGTCTATTAAATGGGCTTTTATATGCTACTTCCCTTGATGTACAAAACACAGCGATTAGGTCATTAGATTAAAAATTACCTATAATTTATATTGAAACGATAATAACAGATTTAATTACTGGTTTATAGAATCTAACTTATTTACTTATTCTGTATATATGAACACATCATTTAATTAATATTGAGACAAACCATAAGTAGAAAAATGCAATTATCTAATTAGTAAAATAAAACATTCAAATATATAATTACCAATATATTTCAGATCTTAATATAGTAAAAAAACAATATCAAAATAATTATTAATACATTACATAGGCGAGGGAATTTTCATTATAAATACTAAATGGTCACATTAAAAAAAACAAAATTATCATCAATATATTCGCTAAATAAACAATTGTACGAGATAAATAATAAATAATCAATATTTATATCTTAAATGCAGTGCTCATTGTTTTTCTGTGGTGTAGCAACTATTACTGTTTTAACTTCAGAGAACTGTTGTAAACCATATTCAGCCATTTCTCTACCATGTCCGGACATTTTAAAACCGCCAAATGGTGCTTGAGCACAAAGTATAATGTGACAGTTGACCCTATTAACAAATCAATTTAATTCGATAAAATTGCTGTGAATCGACTCACAATACTCACCATACAGTTCCAGCTCTGAAACTTTGGATTGCTTTATTGACTGTATCTATATTCTTAGAAAACACTGATGCTGCCAGACCATATTTAGAGTCGTTAGCTCGACTGATAACTTCATCAAAATCACTGAATTTCAATATTTGTTGTACTGGACCAAAAATCTGTAAGGTGATACAATATTATTGAAAGACACTGCAATATAAATACACGTATTTATTCAATTGGAATATTACTTCTTCCTTCGCAATCATCATATCATCTTTAACATCGGCAAACACAGTTGGTTGTACAAAGTAACCTTTATTGCCAATTCGTAAACCACCAGTGACAAGCGAAGCTCCTTGTTTCTTTCCACTTTCGACCATACCAAGAATCTTATTCAATTGATCTTCATCAATCTAATCGCGATATAATAACATCGATAAATGTTCATATAAATTGCACATACATCATATTACCTGAGGTCCTTGTTGTGTTAGCGGATCAAATTGATCACCTACCACACGTTTCTCTGCTAGTTTTACACTTTTCTCAACAAACTCGTTATAAATAGAATCTTGAACAAATGTTCGAGAACCGACGCAACAACATTGTCCCTAAAAAATAAATATTAAATTCATAAGTTTAATAATAAACAAAATATTAAATATATCCACAAAAAACAAATAGGTCATAGTATATATAAAAAAATAACAATATACTAAAGTATAATATATAACATTATTCTATTATTCATAAAACATATACTGTACTACATGTATATAGTTACAACTGACCATATTAAAGAAAAGCCCAAAATGAGCACTTTCCACGGCTTGATTGATGTCTGAATCACTAAAAATGATGCTTGGAGATTTCCCACCCAACTCCAATGTTAACCTCTTTATATTGTTCTTAGCTACACCTTTAGCTATGATTTGTCCAACCTAATAAATTGCCATAATTTTGTAATGAAAACTACACATACAATTCTATGGATAATTTTAATTACTTCAGTTGAACCAGTAAAAGCAACTTTATCTACACCAACATGTTCTACAATAGCTTTTCCAACAATTGGACC
>JAIPRN010000867.1:41501-62217 GCA_025469175.1 Geopemphigus sp. TES_GeoC_2020 | reverse complement strand
ATTGCCGGTTAAAAAAAAAAAAAAAAAAAAGGGTCTCCCTGGCTTAGGGACCGGCCGATTTACCACCCGAGCTGCTCCCTCCCGCCTTGTGGGCGAAATTTACGACAATATTATAAAATACGTTTTTCGTTGCCCGAGAACACGGATAATACGACGTTTTCCAAGGACGAAACCTAACTAGATCGATGTATCGCCCTCGAAGCCCCCCCGGCGTACAAAATTTCACGAAAATCTTCCGAGATCCAGATTTCTTATATACAAGAATTGCTCGTTTAAAGGTATTAGATTTGACGCCGCGTTTGAATACTGAATAACACGCTCGCGTTATAATCGCGAAAATCATCGATATATATATTTTAAACTTAATTGTTTCGAGAAAAATTTTCAGATTATTAAAAAATGTACGTAATACTCGCGATTATTATTGGCGGCGATAAAACGGATTCACTTTTAAACCCGTCTCGGGCTAAACGGTGACGTTTACGAATGATCGGGCGCGCGGTCAACATACGGACGACGGCCTCGCGAATGTTTCGTGTCTTAACCGAATCCGGAAATGGGAGAGTCGCGTTTTGTTTTTTACGTAAATTAGTAACTAGTCGAACACAGAGCTATATGCCGGAATTATTTTCACTATACGTCCGGCGACATTTAAATCCGAAGGCCCTTAACTACGGCGGTCTCTCGGATCCGCGCCCGTTTTTGACGAACACAAATCCCAACGGGCGCGAATAAATGTACGCGCACGCGGTCGTCTCGGCAACGGGCTTGTTCGTATTAAACAAACAAATTGGCCGCCGAACCGTCGCGACACGACCGTTTCCTTGTAGAGAACGTACGAATCAATTTGTAATTGGCCGGTGGATTTTCCTAACGTTATTTCGCTTAGTCGCGAGTACGCAAGTACCGAACAAACGCGGCGAACGATTTGGACGCCGAAGGTTTCTCGGATTCGTTTTCGCTCGGTTCCTTTACGACGTCGTGTTCCGTACGTCACAGCTTCCGCGTTGCGTTGTATTGTCGGGCGTGACACCGACACACGGTGGGCCGTTCGAAACTTTTATTATTAAACCCAAACTCACCCGGATCGACTACCGAAACGCCGTACAATTGATTCGACGTCATAGCCTACCACCGGTGATAGCGTCCGCCGTCGATAATCGGGTAAATAAAAAATGTACGCGACAATCGCGAGCGTCGTTATTCTATATATACTACGATTACTATTACCTACGTAATACGGGTAAATATTATTTAAATAACGTTCAAAGGACGTCTGTGTCTACCGTCAGGCGGTCCGTCGTTACCGACACTTTGTTCGCGCATTTTCAAAAGGTCGCAACGAGTATAATTTTAGTACGTGATTTATAGGGGCTATTTGTCGAACGAATTGTTCGACGGTTTTCCCGGACGGCTAAAGGCGTCCGGGTTTTTTTTTTAAAAATTCTTAGCGGCTATTCGTTGCGGACAACGATCGTCCTCGTCTCATCGTAAAAACAAATACCAAATTCTTTACGTACATATTTAATCGATAAACGAATATCGCGTTTCATTCGATCGACGACGATCGTCGTCTTTCCGGGCAATCCACCACGCGTTCAAACGGGTCGGCGTATAGGCTTTTCCGCGTCGTTCGCCGATGTGTGGGGTTGTTCACGACACCAACGAACGTATTAAACAATTATCGCGTCGATTTCCGAGCGCGGAATATGGTGGGAAAAGCGTCGTCGCTACGTATCCCGAACACGTTATTATATCTGTTACTGTTCCGATTGTCACTTCGGTTCAGTGATTACGTTCGTGCCGTTCGTTTCGTATCGCGGCAACATAACGGTAACGGGGCAACAGGCCCGGGAAATCGTCGTCGTTCTCTCGGCCGACGATATCATTATCGAAATCGTTACTCTACGTCGATTTCGACAATCGATTGTCCCCAATGTATCCCCGCTACAAAGAGCGCAATTTCTCATCCGAAAATCACCGACATCGGGCTTTTACGGTTGGTCAACAACGGTCCGCGGGAAAATAATTAATCGCGGACGAGTCACAAAGGCAGTTTGCTTTATTATTCAATAAAATGTACACTATTATATGAAAAGTTAAATATTACATTATGAAATGAAATACAAAACAATCGTTAAATATATTCAAATTATCCGCGAATCCGTAAAAATAAATAATCTGTATTAAATTGACATATTTAAAAGAAGCAACGTCGGTAATTGTTTACGTTTCATATACGTCGTTTTTTTTTTTACGTTTGTTGTTTTCAGTATATAATAAATAAAATAATATAGTTATAATCATAATGATGATGATAATAATAATAATAATAATAATAATAATATAATAATAATAATAATAATTAATTATTTAAAATTAAAACCACAAAAACAAAATTATTCTATGTATCACTTCATTAGCGTCGATAGAAAGAAAATCATCATCTTTATACCTTGTACAATATAATTCCCGAAAATAAGCTTATCACATTTATATAAGCACTCTAAAATTTGTTTACACACATTGAGCTTGTACAGATAACAATTTTGTGCAAAAAACAAACAACAAACAAACAACTTTTACACTCTTGTCATATTTACAAAAAAATAATAATAATAATAATAGGTTATATTTTACATCCATTAACCTTAACGTTTATGTGTACTATTAATTAAAATATATATATATATATATATATGTATGTATATGTAAAACGTAGAATTATAATATATAAATATTTTGTATATTTATATAAATATTTCGCGCATATTTGAAAATGTTTTATGTAAATTACGTTTGCTTTGGAGGTATATCTTTCTGAGATCATAAGGCACTGGCATATATTCATTTACGCTCGATAGATGAACCGAAAAAAACTCGTACGTACGAGTAGAAACAACGTTACGTGCGTTTTTATTGCGCAGTTATAAAAATAATAAATACTTGAACTGTCACGTGAAAATATGTTTAATATTATATTCATGGCACAAAAAAGTTAAATACACGTTTTTTAAACCAATTTTCGTTTGAATAAAAGTATCGAAAATAAACTCGTATCGGATGAATACTATATATATATATATATATATATATATAGTTTACACGCGACAAATAAAAAATAATTATAATAAAGTAAAAATTTGATAATTTTAAAGACAATCAGTCTTTATTACTCAGCAGGTTAAGATGACATGTACAATATACAAACACACATACACACACACACACGAGCCCATCATGCATGAGTATGCATATATATTTGCACATACGTATATGCATATGAAACAAGATTAGATCAAATAAAACTAAATAAATATATAATTCCGAATAAGTTAATTTGAAAATTACCCTTGGATTTCATACACGAGAATGTGGCCTGGATTTTTTTTCGTTAAACTAACGTATAGTAATAATAATAATAATATGTAATCGTTAAAAAACAAAAACAAAATGTAAGTGCACTCTATAAAAATGTTTTTTGTTTTTTATTTCTTGCTGAGCAAACGAATTTACAAAACTTACAATTACAAAACTAGCTTAAGAATTTTTGATTACAGCTACCACTTGGCATCGCTCGAGCCATAACCAACAAACTTGAAACGTACATTTAATTTAACGGTAAGTTTATCATCAATACATCTAAATAACAATTTATTCAGCAATTACGTTAATATTTAAAACTACAACAAATAATGCGAGACTAACGTTAACAAAATTATATTATTTATGTATATATACATTACACACGCACACACACACACACACACACACACACACACATATATATATGTGTTGCGAGAATATGTTTAAATATTAACGCACACACACACACATATATATATATTAATTTACAATAAATCTAGCATAACAAAAGTGTACATAGGATGTATAAAATAATTGTTACTTTAAAACGAACACATTCAAAAAATTTTTAATATATACATATACATAAATATATATAACTTATTTATTATTTAAACTGCAATACGTTACGTTTTACTATGATTAAAACAATGAAAATGAACATAAAGTAACTGGGCATTGTAATAAGAAAAAATATCCGTAGATTTTAGCGTTTTCATTTCACGTTCATTTCAACTGGAACAAAAAAATAACTATAAATACACGAAACGTGATAAATCGTTTATTTGTAAAATACACGTTTTTACTATTTAAATAAAACTGATCGACTCACGAGCAATTACTGGAATTACCTAATGTTTTTAGTAATTTCGCCGATTAATTTTTTTACGCAATGACTAATAATTTACAAACAACGTATAGTGTGTACTTATATATATATATATATACCATAAATCATTCGTATCTCTAATCCCGGTTAGTATTACTGTGTTAAATTCTAAACAACTTCTTCTTTTCGATAGTCATTTCTCTTGCTAATAACATACACGTACGTACGGAATTCGAATCATTTCTTTGGGAAATGTTATCGCGATAGAATATATCGCTCGAACCGCGAGTCCGTTGTTTTTATTTCGATCATAATAAGTACGAACGGAACATTAGTGAAACAGCGCGAACACATCGCTATTGGCATTTTAAATACGGTTTACAAGCGACGGCTAAAATCGCGTGCCCTACGATCAAACACGTTGAATGAAAACGAGTGTTGCACAAAATTGATCGTATAATATTGAAAGGTGTTCGGCGGTTTACTTACCGAAATTGCCATTCTAAAATCGATCCAAACGGACCGTCCGATTAGGAAAATAACGATTTTCGCGCACGTTGATCTCCAATCGTTTTAGATAACGCGTACCTAAAATGACGGGCGAATCGAAAAATGAACTTTCTTTATTCCGGCCAGTCTGGGAGGCGTGTGTCGCGGAAAACGTATACATTTCGGGCACCGATTATAAGCAATTATCCTCGCGCGTTTCTGACAACATTATAAGGTGTACACGGCACACGCGGACAAAGTCCACTACTGGACGGCCGATATGAAACAACAAAAATACGTAACAATCGAATTCGTTATTGAACAATTTGAAGACATCGATAAACACTGAAGTATTACGCTGTACGTGAAGGTACACAATAAAATAACGTGTGTATGTGTGTGTGTGTGTGTGTGTGTGTGTGTGTGTAAGCAACCCAGCAGAAAAACTAGCGGTAAAACGGACGTGCCGCACGTGGTCGTCGGCCCGCGATTAACGGGTGACCTCTGAACCACCATCAGACGTAATTCTCTAAATTCTTTAAAAATTAACGTCAATTAAATAAAGACCGAGATGTTCGCGTCTTAATTAAGCGCGTGTTTCAACACCGATTGGCGTTACGTTACTGTAATAGTATTATTATTAATATATACGGCGGTTGTGTTCGCGACGAAAATCCAACATTTTGTTTTCGAACGAGCGGCCGGCGGATACACACGATCGGTTGAGATTTCTTCCTTACACACTTACCGTCGAAAAACAACGCGGAATCCCGACGACTGGCGGGAGGACGGGACGACGAATGACCAAAACGTTTCCAAAATGAGAAATAACGGAGTAACGACGGTAGGTAAGAGAGTGAAATTGTTTTTCCGACACTAGCGGCGCCGAAATAGAAAAACGCGGTGTCGTGCCGCGTGCGGGGCAAAGGAGTACTACTGTACACGGTTGTTGTAGGAAAGCCAGAAAACGAAACGCGACCGGCGGTATAAAGAAACGGAACACGCTCGCGTACAAACAATTCGTACGTCGGATATGACGTGGCGCTATAAAAGAAAAAAACTTCCGAACGAATATAAATTACACACACACACGCGCGTTAGGTGGTATACAAGTTGTAGAGTTCGAAATAATTGACATTTATAGAACGATTCTTTAACGGCTCAACGGGAATAACAAGGTGCTTTTCCGAATCATTAACCGATATGCGTACACACGTAATACAGTTCGGTTCCAGTGACCGCGAACGAACAAATAACGACATATTTACATATATATTTATAACCGTACGAAAGACGGGTTCGTAACGTTAGCGATCCGTCGTACATTTTTTTTTTATATTCGTATCCTTCGCGTGTATACATATATGTATGTGGATATACGTAGTGTACGTGTGTGTGCGCGCGTGTACGAGCTGCTGCACGACAACGCGTCTCGCGATTTACCGTTAACGATAATTATTAATAATCGTTTCGATTCGAAAATCCGCGTATTTCACTGAATAAACGGCGGTCGTTGAAAAAAGCGCGTCGCGCTCGTCACACGATATAAAAAAAAACCCGATTCGGACGATCGTGTGCGTAAGGCTTACGAAATCGTAGCGAATTTACAATAGGAATCGGTTAACGAAACTAGTTCCTGTACGAATTCACCGGGCTTGAATCGATCCGACTATTGGACACGGACGGTCGAAGACGCGAGGAATTCGTAACCGTATTATCGTCGCCTCCTAACCGGCGCGCGCGCGCGCGTCCCCGGTGCTGCTGAAATGGGCCGCGTCTCGGGATAAATATATTCGGGAGAACGTTTTCGAAAATCTCTTCGGATTGTATACGGTTAGTGTTTTAATCAAAATTACCGACTAATTTTTCGCGCTTTTAACGGAAAACCGGAAATTCTGACGCGTTAAAAACGGACAATTTTCAAAACTCGACGCAACTACCGATCATCCAAGCACTCTAGGCTTACGGGGCCGTCTATGCATATGTCTCGTCCTTTCAAATTATTGAAAATTCTGTACGACGTTATTTCTCGTTTATTATTATGCACTCGTAATTTCATAACTAATCAATACGTTTCCGTACGTATAATGTTTTTTACGTTAAGATTTTTATAACATCGCGTCTAAACTGAAAACTACGAAATAACAATAACAAAATACGAACACAACAACGCGATCGACTAAATTGTCGTTCTTTTTTTTTTTGCTGAACTTAAAACTTACACACACCTATTAATATATATTTAATGGACCCAATGGTGTCCGGTGGTGAACGACGATTGGTCGTGGTTGACAGACGCTAGAGTCTGTGCGGTGGACACCGACGGCTGTGGTTGCGCCGGTGGATTGAAGTTGTTGAAGTCTAAGCAGCCACCCAGACTTACTTCGTGGTTGATTACCTCGTCCACGTTGCATTCGACCGGCGGAAATTTGTCCAAGTTTATGTTGAGCTCGTCGAACGACAGATGTGATGAGCCCATTATCTGGCCGACGACGGTGGCCGGCATGTTATCGTCCTGTTGTTCGTCCAACATACTGTCGAACGGCACACACTCCTATAATCGGGGGGGGAAAAAAAAACTATGAGTAAACACGCCGCCGAAATGGGCGCAAGTTAGTTTTTGATTGACAAGAGAGAAAGGAAATATGAACGATAGTGGTTGGGTACTACTAAGTCTACACAACGACCTTCGAACGTAAAAAAATAAATCTTTACGAACAGGACGATGGATATATACGTTCATCGAGTTTCAAATATTCGTTTAATACGATTGTCGAAATCACGCGAGTATTACTGTATGCCATTCAACCGGTTGTTCTGGGGACGAATAACCCAGGGGGGGGGAATATTCGAGAAACACGACCCGAACATTGAAGTATAAATAAAAGTTGTTTTTCAAAAAAACGAAAATTCTACGCTTTAAATCGCTACTATTTTGTTTTTTGTTCAAACGTTTTGTTGTTTACGTTTAGAGTAGAAAATACGTTACAATCGAAATGCGTTTCGAACAATCGTACGCGTATACATTTCGATTTTACAACGCGCAAAACTATCCGCGAGGCTGTACGCGTCAGGCATTTCGTTTAACAATTATTAAATGTCGAACACATAACGAATACAAAATGTACTCTTGTAGTCTGTCATTCGTCAATTTCCGGTAACGACGTCTCGTCGAATCGTTCGACAAACGGAATTGGTTAATAATTTTCAATCGTAAAACACAAAAAATGTCGCGTTCGAAACGACACGTTTTCGATCCGTTCGTTTTTATTATTGTAACGAAAATTACAATGTCGAAGGACGAGAAAAAAAATTACGTATTAGAGTAGTATACGTTATTATAAAAAACGCCGCGCGAACGTTATTCTCCGTCATTTCGTAACGTTACGTCCATTTTTCGAAACATTAAATCGGCGATATATATTTTAGGGGAAATTCGTGGTCGATTTTCCAACGACGCGTGTATGGCGACAAGTATCTCGATCAAGTCACTTTCACCATTTCTCCCCGCCACCCTCCTCCCCGGTAACCACCAAAGGTGAACCTTTCTTTTTGACGTCGGCAATCGAGATCGCTATATATCCATCGCGTTTCTTCTCTTGTTCGAACGTGATCGGCCGTAATACTCCCTGCCCCAAATACTCGTAGTAAATCCACCGGGGGTTTGTGGGAGGGATAGTGGGCCACGTAGCAACGCTGGCCCGCGCATATCCCTGCGTCGAAACCTGTATCGCCGCCACACACCTGTTTAATGTAAGTGTTGTTCTCCAGCTGGTTCAGATTGAAGCACGAACACCCTTGGTAACCGTGAATGGAACACGACTGAACCGATAGGCTGCTGTACGGTGGTGGGGGTGGACGATTGTCCAAAAACACGTCCCTGTAGCTTTCGAGCGGCTGCAGCGGTTGCGAAAGGCGGACGGTCTGCTCCAGGGAACCGGCCAGTTGGTCCGCTTGGCCCTGTTCGGCCACCGAATCTAGACCGTAATCGGCCGTGCTGAGCTGTTCGCTGAATATTGGCGACAGGCGGCCGCCGGTGGACGAAGCGTTCGATGACGCTCGGGCTCTGAAATCAGGACTGAAAGCACACACACACACACATGCGCGCACACACGCACAGGCACACAACGATATTAATAATCATTTGCGAAACACCGATAAAGTTTATGAACCTAACAACCCACCCGTACAGTGATTTCGTCAAAACACCTGTCGAAAACCGTGGTGCGATCAGTAATCGGCGATCAGATTTACACTTTGGAAATAATATCCAAAAAAAACTACGAGTTTTTAAAAAAAAAAAAACGATTTTTCTTTTCGAGATTTTCGAAACGCAAGTCATTAGGTTATTATTATTTTTTTTTTATTCAACGCGTTTTGTATTTCGAAATAACGGTATTATCGTCAGAACGCGTTTGTTTTTGTCCCTTTTTAAGTTATAAACCGAAAATTATTTTTCAAAAATTTGTCATTTCTTAAAAAACTGTAAAAATTTAACTTTTTGAAATGTCGAATAAATACTTATAGTAATTTAAATAAACATAACTACGGACCTGGACATTCGGCCTCTTATTGTCACCAATTCGTTTAGAAAATAAATTCGGGAGTAATTTTTGTAATTGTTCTCTCGAATTCGTAATTTAAAAAGTAATAATTTTAGATAAATTATATTTTCACTGAAAACGTAATGGTAAAAATACAAACAGAACTCTTTTTATTTTGAAATATAAGTTTAACTAATGTTATCGCGTTTAAAAAAAATGAAAATTTGGGTATTGTCTATAACTTTAAAAGTAAATAAAATATACCTTTTTCTATTTTCATTATTTTTTAAATGTTTCAAAATACATAAATTAATATATCAACTTTATTTACATTTTTAAATTAAAAAAAAATTTAAATCAAGTTTTGACGCGCGATTTTAAATAAAGTAAGTCTGACTGTAAATTTCTTGTTGCGTCATTAAAGTTGGTGTCAAAAATATAAAAACCATCTATTAAAAATTCGTAAATGTCTTAAAGCCCAATACGCGTATGTACTGATAAGAACAAGTATGTATCTTTTATTCTGAAAATGGCTCGATGAAGAGCCAAACCCAAGGACAAGAATAAGATTTAACTAGGTCTTCTCGAAGTTAGAAAAAATCGTTCGGGGTTACCCGTCCAAATTTTTGAAAAAAAAATCGAATAGGCGTAAGTTACTATGGTAACCGTGTAAACAAACGTCAATATTTTTAAGTTTTGCGAGCTCATAAAAAATTAATTTAAAAGTAAACACAGCGAGTATTATATTATTATATTATATTATATCGAACCGTTTTGTGTGTCACGTGTACGCAAACAAAATACAAAACACGTCGATGCCAAGCGTATTCGTGACGGATCGTAGAATGAAATTGACGTATTGTTGTTCGAAGGGGGCGAATAAAACGGGAAAATACTTCATAACTTGACAGGAAACTCTTATTGTGACATTAAGGTTAAATTTCGCCGTAGAAAAACGTCTTCCGTACACGATCAAACTCAATTAAAATACCAGAAAACATTTTCTCGTCGAACGAAAACGTAAACTCGTTTTGTACGATAACAACAATTGTCTTTTCGAAACCATACAATTCGACGTCCGAGTTTGTTAGAAATGCACGCGCGAGTGTGTATGCTTGTGTATACATACACACACCCCACACACGCATATTTGGATTCATTTCCCGAAACAAGAGGGAAATGGTGGACGGCATCCACACGACGACTAAACCGTACCAATAATAATAGTAACGCGAACACCGAACTAACCTGAACTGAAATCCTCTGAGAGGGGACACGGGTATCATGTCCGAGGTTTCGGATATCGACGAACTAGGACTAGGCGTGTTCTCCGGTTGCAAACCGTTTCTGATGGCCTCGACGACTTTCTTGACGCGTCCGCGTCTCTTTTCGAACTTGGGCGTCTCCATGGACGTGGCGCGGCGCCTCGACTTGCCGGTCGTCCGGCTCGCGTTGTGGTTGATCTGCCACCACGACGATTTACCGGTGCCTTCGTTTTGAATCTTCTCGAAACGGCTGTGCAACGACAAATTGTGACGTATGGAATTCTGCGAACGTAAATAAGCCCGAATTAACGAACAACGATCGTTTTACGCGCAGTAATTACGTTATTATTAACGCGACTCGTCGATTCGCGACGCGTCCGTACGATAATAAAAGCGCTGCTGGGAGGGAGAGGGGCAGGGGGAGAGAGCGACGCAGAATGCGCGCGCTATATTAAAATACGCGCCATTCGTCGACTCGACGATAATTTATTAATTAATAATAATACAACAGCTCGTAATCCAAATAACCGACCGGACGAGATTAAATCGTACGCGATCGTTTCCGTATACATTGTGTATAAAAGTGCGCGCGAGTGTTCTCGCGTATATGCATGACACACGCATACACACTAAGCGTATATAGATCGTCGGCTCTCCCGTATAAGACGTTTCGTCGGTTCGACACGATTAGTTTCTTTCTTTTTTTCGTTCGTAAATGTCCTTAGTGTTTCGTTTGGTATTCGTTCCGCGCCGCGACCGCGCGGTATATGGTAGGGAGCGGTGAGTGGGCGTGAGGGGTCTCGTGCACGATATGCGCGCGTACGATCGCGAGCCCCACAGGCGAACGAGATACATTCGTCTCGGGGGGACTTTACGGGCGCGGGCATGCGTCAAACCGCGAACGTCGCGCGGTCGTCGTTGTCGAAACACACGACGTAAGAAAAAACAAACCTTGGGGCTCGCTCCCACCGAACTAGCCGAACGACGATGGCGAGCGAGGAGCGGCCGACGGACGGACATCGGAATACGGACGAATTATCCGCTGGAAAGTGACTAATAAACGAACGGTGACGCGCGCGTGCGCGAGGCGCGTCAAATAAATCGTCGCGTTTACGAAGAAATCGCCACTTATTATATTATTAAGGACGGCACGATCGCGCGATACGGGCTCGACGAAATCGACGACTTTCGACGCCCTCAACTGTTCCCTACGAAATTTGTCCACAACGGGCGGCGGCGGGGGGTTATTATATTGGCAATATCTCGTATACATAACCGGCGTCGGTGTACGATAAAACGGGAGAAGAAGAACGGGGGGGAGGGCACCGTGTCCTTTAACGATAATAATAATAACGCGGTAATCCTCGAGGACGAAATGTGATAATAATACCGTACAAACACCGTAATAAAATCGACGTAAGCGACGGACGAACGAATCGCGCACGACTCGACGGCGTGATATAATAAGTATACGTACGTATATATTCTTGTTCGTACGAAATCAAAATATAATATATATTACTCGGTATTTATTCGATTTCGGGGATCACCTCCCGTCGCCGCCTCGCCGTCGCGTACGTAATTTTATAATAAATTAAATTAGCGTTCTCGTCCACACACCGTCGTATAAGCGTTTATTTATGTGTATATATATATATTTCAATTTGATTGAGCTTTATTAAACGCGCGACGAACGAAGGATGGATGACGGGTACACACACCGAAACGCAAATGTAACGCGTAATACGCGCGCAATGTATATATACACGGTTCCCCCGACCGATATATAACGGCGGTTCTATAACGAGGGTTAAGTGAAAGATCAACTTTACAGGCAGATTCTTGGCCTATTTATTATTATTATCTTTAAAAGGTCGTTAGTTTAATAAAGTCTATTATAGTCGATTTAACATAAAAACTAATTGGGAAAATTACGAAATTCGATAACGAGACGGGGAAAAAACATAATCCGAAAATAACGAAACACGTTTGTTTTCCGTTCTCCTGTACCCGCGCGAACGGCTTAAACGGATACGACAACGCTACCGATAGCGTTTAATATTAACGTATCGACGAAGAAACGGCGTTGTTATACCGTCGACGAACCTTTTCGCGAGCACGCCCTTATTGGAATAATCGCGTCCCGGTACCCCATTTATGACTACGGAACGATCGATTCGCGCGATCGATTGTAGTAACTAAAGTGAACGTTTAACGTTTCGAGCGAACTATGTACGGAGAAACTTAAAAACTCCCGAATTTCGTCGCGATCGGCTTCTTGTTTTACTCTTTCGGTCGATCGCGCGTTACCATTCCGTTCGAAAGAAAAGAGGCCGATCGTTTTAAAAATATTCGACGAAATAAAAATCGCGCGTATTACGCTTCTTAATAATTACCGAGGCGTCGTTAATTATAATATCAATGTATCGACGTCGTTTCTATTGTGAATATTTGACACGCATACCGACGCGCGCGGTTTCATGCGTTTCAGCAGCAGCTACGGGGCAAACGACGATCTCTATCATCGTTTTCGCTTTTTCCCGAAACAATAGTTATTTGAATTAACTACTGTCGTAGAAGTATTACGTTTTTTTACGAAGGGTACTTTCATAAATGACAACGCGTTATTTTGGTCGGTAAAAATAATAGAACGTAAATATACGCGCGCTCGACATTCGCGAAATGAATTAAATTTTTTAGTGCGTCGCCCGAAAATAAAAGAACACGAACCCATCTGCTCGTGTACGTGTAACGCGTGTTCATAGGGGGAATAATTTAAATTAGACAATTACGTATTTCGTTAAGGGCCGGAAAAGTTCAAAACTATTTTCAACTAAACAGAATTGTACGTTTTTAAACCCGCGTTTTAAATACCGAAAATTACTACGCAAACTGTTCGACACTTTGTACACGTTATTCCGCTTCCTTTATTTTTAATTTATCAAAATCGCGCGGCGATATGCAACTATAATACGATCGTAGTTTACGAATGGTTTATCGTATTCATTTTCAGTCCAGTGTTTATTGAAGCCGAAAAAAATATACCGACATTGTTTCTTTTTCAGTCGATCTATAAGCAACCAACGAACCGAAACTACGCGACAAATTCAAACACACACACACAGGTTCTAACAATATCTACAGGTTGACGACAATTAATACCGTTATTACGTATAGTACGAACTAATCTGTCCCGGTGACGGTAAGTGATTACGAAACGTCGACGGCGTAAAACGTTCCGAAAAAAAAATGTTCAAATAATTCCAAGGCGGATTCCGCGCGATAAACGATCGATGGATTTGTATACAGGCCGGTGTACTTATAACGTACCGCGAGTGGTCGCGTCACAGGTAATCCCCAATAATAATTGGAAGGAACACGGCGGACAGACGGGTTTTCGTTTATTATAATATTGAACGTAACGAGATATTAATGAGGAGCTACGGGGAAACTATGGCCGAAAATTCGAGAAAACTTACGTCCGTGATCGAGATTCTTTTTTAACAGTTTTTTCCCCAGTGATTATTTACGACGTACAAAAACGAATAGAGAACGTGCGGAGCCAATGTTGGCGTTTCAAAAACCGTCGTACGTAACATACAGATTTAAGAATTGACGATTATTTCGCGGACTTCGCCGCGTCGTCGTTTATTAATCGTACGATTAGATACACGCGTGTGAATACGACTTCTCGTAACGTCATCCCGTGCACACGCGCGCGCAAGGAGTCACCCGTGGAGTTATGGAAAAGACGTTAAATCGTTATAACGCTAGTTTTACGTATATTATATTACTACACCACTAGCTATTATATTATGATCCGGAGCGGCGTAAACGTTGGCAAACCGGAGTGCGCGGCAGCGGCGGTCCGCAGCGAGTAAACAAACGCCGTGTTTGCGAGTGCGTACACGTGTGTTAATAGAGTTTAATGGATACGGCAAAAAACAGAATATTAAAAAATAATTACGTCGTAGATATACCACCACCGCGGCGACGACGACGACAGACGGGAAAAAGCATCACAAACCTAGTTGTACTAGGTTAAGCGTGTGTGTGTGTGTGTGTGTGTGTGTGTGTGTGTGTGTGTATGTGTGTGTACGAGCGCGCGCGCGCTCGCGCGTATGTGTGTTGCATTCATTATAGATCGCCCGTCTTTGTAAATACAGATTTTTTATGCGAAACGTCAACAAATCGCACGCGCGCAAAATTTGTGCACTAGCGCGACCGCTTATAGAGAGACCTTGGAGCGGCCACCAAAACCGTAAGCGCGGTGACGCAACGTCCGTCTGTCTAATCAGTTGGCAAATCCTACTAATGATATTATATATTGTGTAAGTAAGGTAAACTCTTAACTGTTATACTGCGTCGTATTTTTTGCAAAAAAAAATTGATGTCTTACTTAAACGTGTATATATATATATATATATATATATTTATTTATTTATCTTCTCCGTCCAATTAAAATTTTAGGTATTTTCATACGATATTTACAAATTATAATATAATAGTGTCTTATTAATAGTTATTTATTATTATATTATCGTTTGAATTTGTCATATTTATTTTATCGAACGTAATATTATTATTATTAGTATTATTATTGTCACTAGACGAGCTCATAGACTGTTATTTAAATAACTTAAAAGCTACGGTCGAAATAAAACATTTCGGTATTTCTATTAGCTTTACTCGAGAATTACGTTACACGTGAATGTATCCCATGAATAGTTCGACGAAGAAATCGCAGCAGTGACACGTCAGTCGAGTGCCACCGCTGATCAGGACCAAAAGACCGCGATGGCCGAATTCTCCCGTATCAGATTTTCGAGGTTCTTGCTCCGCGTATTGCTTGAACGCGGTACAAACACCGGTCCTACAAATTAGGCGCCCGTCGTCAGTTTAATAATTGCAGTAATACCATCCCTTGAACGGTAGTGCTGGCTAGTCATCATTTTGAAATTCGAATCGAGTTCGCGATAATCAATAATTAGGTATTTCGGATTAAAACGAAAATGGTTTCCGATTAATTTTATTTTGGGTAAACAAACTGTTTATTCGATACGAGCAGCTAATCAGTTTAATTATTGGAAACGTCGCGGTTGTTCACATTTTGACGCCAATATTTTCTTTGGGTTTATGCCGGTCGAACGGGAAACCCGGGATTGAACTTGAACCGAACTTGAAAGAATATAAGACTCGTGAGCAAGCTACGCGTAGGAGCCGCAAATTCAAATTGATTCGACGTCAATCGCGGATTGTTTTCACAATTATACTACAACGTAAGTAAACACCGACGATAACGAAAACTGTTTCCTTTTGCAAGTAACCGACTATAACTCGAAAGAAGTTGTGACCGGAAAAAAATTAGAAATACCGACCGGTGTAGCGTTGGTTCGGTACAAATTTCAAATTGTACAAGACCGCAAAGTGTTTGCCGATGATGAATAGCGTTTCATATGTTGTACCTTGTAAGGAATAGATTCTCAAAAGGCTATAGGAGGAACGTTTCGCATTTTTCACGATTTTTGCCCGTTCACTTGGCGCGGCGAATTATGAATTCATTCAATAACCCAAGTTGAAATTTGAGATACGTCACGACTAGAATTTCGGCATTTGCTCTGTACACGCTCGCCAATCGGTTCAAAATAACTACTGACAAAAACGGAGCGCGGACGGTTTCGTATTCGGAGTGGAAATACATTCGCCGGCGCGTTTCAATTTATTATCGTTACGCGCGCGACGGATCCGCAAGTCCCGGGCGAATTTACCGATCTCAGCGGAACCTTCACTGGCGGCAACGACGGGCAAGCCGACAAATTCAACATTTCGGCGTCGGTTCCCATCCCGTCATCTATACGTATTACAACACAACGTAGTAAGCCCCGTTGAGACGACATTGACAAAACGAACTCGTCCAATTCGGCGCCGTATTCGAACTTCGGGCAATATAGCCCCCTACGTGTTCCTCCGTGTTTCATCCGTAAGAAGGTTAAAGGAGACAACAAACGGACGTATCGACATTATACACACACATACATATATATATATATACACACGGACATTACGTGACGCATATTATTTTAAACGGTAGAAAATGATGGACGAACCGCAACGCCTTTTCGCGCACCCGATTATTCCTAAATACCTACACGTATTATATAATTAATATAGCGTGGCGTACACGATTTTACCCCGCGACACGCGTATATTATCCGCATTCCCGTTCGCGCGCGATTATACGGCGCCGGGCATAACAATTTGCGAACCGCGTATATTAAGTAGTCTATAAATAGCAGTACATATTATATAAATCGTGTACACCCGAACACGTCGATTTTCGTTGGAAGCACCGCCCATCCCCTCTAACCGCGGTAAGCCAACCAACACACTACTGACCGTCGTCACACGTCGTAGGTTATACACCGTATTATTATTGTTGTTGTTATTAAATGCGCACGCTAAACACGACGTATATACGACGTCATCATCTGTTATACTCACTCCTACTACTACTACTACTACTACTACTACTACTACTACTACTACTACTACTACTACTACTACTACTACTACTACTGCCATTATAGAGTAATATATTACTACAACTATAACACCGACTGTTACCGCTGCACATTCAAAAACAAACCGGTTGTCCTTCAGAGGCCTCGTCGTCGTCGTCGCACCGAACGCCGCCGTTACCGGTGCCGCCGCGGCATGCGTGAGCGCGCGTTTCTTCACCGCCGGCGCTAAAATGTTCTCTAGAAAATCTCACCGCGGCCACTTGCGGACGCGCCTAACGCACGATAATAATAATATTATCGTTATACGTCCGTCCAAGTCGCACGCCGCTCGTTTTTCGAATCTCCGAAGCATCCCCCCTCCCCCCATTTATCTCTCTCTTTGGCGGCAAAACCGAAACAAAAACTAAGCCAAAAACGTTCGAAACCCACACAACCGACCGTCATCGGTGTGTGATCGCGCCACACCCGGGGTCATCTCAAAACGCCGTATGTAAGCACGACGCGCGCACAAGCCGCCAGGAAGATGTCGAAGCAATTAGACGACCTCGAATAACGCGTTTTATTGATACATTAATATTATTATTATTTTAGGTTAGCGTTTTGGAGGGATTTCTTCTATCGTTCGTTTCGATATCGTAGTATATGTATATTAAAAAAAAAATCGGACGTGTATTACTAAAATACACGTAATATATATATGTATACACGTATACGAATCAACATTTACCACGGGTTTTATTTATAATTGTTAATATTCTCACACTAATTATTGACTTCTTGTGCTTAACCCGTCCTTAAAATATAGCGAGTTTCACTGATAATGCGACCATGTAGATTCGATTATGCCGTCGTATTCGATTATTGAACGGGAATACCTACGCGTATGAACGTTCAAAACGCGTAAATTCGACAAACCCGAACCAAATCGACCAGTTTCGCGTAACCGCCTAAATACGGACGAAGACGCGTTCCTATCATTTTTTTCCGATTATATACAACGACGGTACGCGTTTCGCATTAGGTCAAACGCTATTTATACGTACACGCCCAAAAAACCCGAATTAATTGAACGTTGGCGGCTGAGGTGGTCACAGCGATACGTTTTCACGAACGGCTTTGGGGTATAGTCGTTCCGTGCGGAGAAGGGAATAAATACTTGTCGGCTTATTTGTTCGGCTAATCCTCGGACTGTTTAAAACGCGATATCGGACGAACGTAGTACATTAGAGGACGGGACAGATGTGCTATGCATAGTATTTGGGGTATACGTCATGGCGAGTGAAAAACCAAAAACGAATCACATCGGGATCGCGTCGAAGTCGTTTACGCGTTTTACACAATATTTGGATAAAAAAAGAAACAGTTTTCGCCGACGAACACGTTGATTCGTCAAAACAGTCGCCAGTCGGGGGGAGGAGGAGGTATTCGCACATATCCGCCAGATAGGAAAAGGGCAAGGACAAAAAACGACTTTCGCCACGATCATTTTGTACAGAAGCGCGCGCGCGCTCGCATAAAACGCGTTCAACAGACCCTTCACCTTCTTCGATACGCGCAATTCCGGTTAAATGGAAATCATTTACTGCCGGTCCGTTTTGCACAACTCCTCTATAGGATCCACCATCAATCTCTCGCGCATCTGCCTGTGTCCGCCGCCGTATCCGCCGGTGTGTGTACACGTTATAATAATCCCCGAGTACAATTGGCCGACGACGATGGGACCAGCAGTAGCAGCAACCAACCAACCAACCAGCAGCTGTTTCGACGAAAATTCCGCGAGAATTTCGTCGGGACGAAAAGGGGGATAGACGAACAACAATATTATCCGCGCCCCCGCAACCCTTTTTTGTCATAATTCAGGATTCCCGTCGAACGAATTTCTCACGGTCACCAACGATAATAAGATATACGCGTTCACGTACTTATTATACGTATACACGTTCGTATAATAATAAACGTTCGTAGCGTTTCCAAAAACGGTACAGAAACAACGCGAAATACACCGTGCGGACGCCCCGAGGGTGCCCGGCTCTCACGTGACCACCCCCTTATAACGTTCACAGTCAGCGCACCGACCCTACGAAATGTAAATGTCAACAATTCGCCGCCGGGATATATTATATAATTGTAGCGTTCAAATATTTGGTTCGGCTTTTTACGCTCGTTGCACGAACACCGCCCTCGGGTGATTTCGGTTTGATTATTAAACCCGGAAAACGCCGACGCACGTTCTACATAAATAATAGCGTAAAAACGAAAGGCACGTAACTACTCTCGTACGTCGAAAACACTTAACGAGAATTGTTTGTCGATTAGGGCAACAATAGTGGTTTTGAAATTGCCCAGTGGTGATAATAACGATTCATAAACGACTAAACATGAAGCAACTAAGTATATATATATATATATATACGTATATGATCAAGGATACAACGATTTTATAAACACAATTATGTAAATACCATTAAAAAATAAAATAAAAATTAGAAGTCGATTATGTAATATTGAAAACCGTCATCGTTCCCGAAATATTCTAATTTTCGTTATACCCGAAAAATCGTATTATATTGGAAACAAGTGTAGGCCCCAATTTTATTTCTACTCGTAATATATATATATATATATATACGTGGGGTATTGTTTACGTTAGGCGCTTAAACGCGAGTACGTGAACGATTAATACGAAATACAAATTTGAGTCGTATTGTTGGGAATACGTTTGTAAATCGGCGTGCGTGTTCCGCGCAGTTCGGTGACAACCAGGGACGAGAAAAGACGTGAAAAATACACTGGCCGACTAAAAATACAAATTAAAAACGCCGCCGAGAAAGAAAGCTCGCTACTATTTTTGTACCAACTCGCGCGCGTTAGACAGCCGCCTGTCTGTTGGTGTAGTAAAATTAACGCGCGGCAAAACGAAAAACAAAAACAGAAAGAAAAAAAAAGGAACTCATTTCAAAAACCAAGCCCGTTCGTTCTCCTTTCTACGATCTCTCTAGCCGCGCATGATCTTGTGTACGCGTCGTATACATTATCGTCGTTTATACGTTCACCGTATTGTATATATATATCGGGCACACGGATCTCGGAGGAAACCGGTTGGTCCGGGTGGAATCGAAATGAATTACGAGTAGAGTGGGTAATATAATAATATATACATTGTCGGCGAATGATATCGATTTTAGAGCGTATTATAATAAATCTGCTCGTTGTATAATGCTGGCGTATATCATTTTCGTTTCCGATTATATTTTCACCGTACGTCCCGTGTGAGTAAAAATTGTGCGTACACGCGGTAACACCCATAACGTTTATTACTATAATAACCCAAATATTATTTCCCGCGCAGCGTGTATTTCGTTTCTTCGATTTTTTCCGGATTTCGTATACGACCCGAGTTTACGCAGTACGGTATATAATACGTTTTTTTCTTAAAAGACGCCGCGCTCATAAAAATCATACATAGCGAGATGTATAATAGTAACGCGACTCACGAAGCAGTAGTTAGTAATAGCAGTAGTAGTAGTAGAAGTAGTAGTAGTAGTAGTAGTAGTAGTAGTAGTAGTAGTAGTAGTAGTAGTAGTAGTAGTAGTAGTAGTAGTTGTAGTAGTAGTTGTAGTAGTAGTAGTAGTAGTAGTAGTAGTAGTAGTAGTAGTAGTAGTAGTAGTAGTAGTAGTAGTAGTAGTAGTAGTAGTAGTAGTA
>JAIPRN010000867.1:0-41401 GCA_025469175.1 Geopemphigus sp. TES_GeoC_2020 | reverse complement strand
GTAGTAGTAGTTGTAGTAGTAGTAGTAGTAGTAGTAGTAGTAGTAGTAGTAGTAGTAGTAGTAGTAGTAGTAGTAGTAGTAGTAGTAGTATTAGCGGTATTGGTCGGCGCGGCCATAGTACACACAAAATATTAGTGGTTATTATTATTAGCCCAGGAGCACGCTTCGCGCATACCTGTTGCCCCGACCGGCCGATGGCATTGAGCCCGCGGCAAGGTAATATTCCATCATAGTCGTCGTCGACGGACAAAAAGAAACGTATGGGTAGGTACGTACGCCGAAATATTATATTATTATACGAAAGACGGCACGACGGCCGGGTGGTGGAAAGAGAGGGCGGTGGCATCGACGGCGGCGGTGGTGGTGGTGGCAGCGGTGGCGGTGGCCGAGGTCTTTGACCTCCCCCGAAAAAAATATACGTTTTATTTCGCGGCGCTTTGGACGCGTTTCGTGTTTCGTTCACTTCGACAACGCGCTCGCACGTAGTACAGGTAGTGGAGAGTGTATTCTCGAATAGTTTTAATATAATAACGACGCGTATTATACGACGCTGTACCTACCTACCTACCTACCTACCTACCTACACACTACGTGTCACGATACACAATGACGATCAATTACACGAGACACAGCGCGAAGAACAAAAATACTCGAGAAGCGGCCGTTTCCCGTCGTCCTCACCTAAATACTACTACCTAACCCAATACGTCAAAACCCTGACCAAGCTACGTTAAATTTTATTAGGGTAATAATGAGTCGTGAAATAATGGTATAGATATCGTTCGTTTATTATTCAATTAATACCGCGCGCAAGGATAGTTATCCTACATTTACCGCCGTTCCAATAATATCGTTATCGTAAGCCGACGCGTTAATTTTTTTGTTACGTACAAATTCGTAAAATTCGTCGAACACTATTAAAACGCTATTGAACAACGAGTATAAGTTTTAATGGAAACACACGTTCACCGAGACGTTATAATTATAAAACAAATTATGCGTACGAACTTTTTGGTCGCCCATGTTTCCAACGCTTGATATTTTAACGATCGATCGAAAAAAACCTCCCGAAAAAACGTCACGGTTAATTAGATATTACGATTTTTTTAATTATAATTTACTCGAACGAATGTTCGTATGTTTATTCGTTTCGTATTCCGTCGATTTTTATTGAAACGCCCGAACATAACGAAACACATTTACATATTATTACTACACTAACTATCGCGTTAAAATTAAACGTCAAATTAAATAATATAACTTACACACGTACCGCGCTCAGATTATTCGAGTAAACGTTTTTTACATTTTTAACGAATCGGAAAGGAGCATTTTTTTAAAGCGTATTTAAGCTTTTATCGTAATTTCTTTTATATATAAACAAGCGCGACCGAGTGTACGTTATAACGTTACGAGTCTCGATCGTATCGAATATTATCACCGTGACGTCGAATGATTTCGAGCGAAAACCTTGGACGCTCGCGTAGCTGTGCAGGCAGCACACACAGCAACAGTATCGTCGTCGTGCGCCACGGCGCCGTTGTCGGGGGGGGGGCGGTGGGACGGGGGTGGTAATTGTGACGGCACCTCGATCGATGAACTGCGCGTTATAAAGTAAATAATAATAATAATAATAATAATATTTTATTCGATATTATTCGCCGCCACCGTGAACGTTTTTTTTTCGCGACTGGAAAATTATTCGTTGGGACTGCGCAAAAATGTAAAAATACGATATCGACGACGAAATTATTATATTGTTTTGTGTAGTACTGTAGTCGCGAGCGTATCACCACCACACACATACAATATGTGCGAAAAAAATTAATAATGATTTTAAACGCACCTGTTTGGAGCGCCAAAAACCGAAGGCGGGTAAATACCCGGAAAAAAAATTCACGACATTCGCTGACCTATATATGTGTATGTGTGTATATACGTGTATTTCAAAAATAGAATTTCGACCGTATCCCCCTCTCCCCACCACATAACAATTCACTCACACTTACGAGGTAGAACTAGACAAGTCTTCGCTACCGTGTACGTATTTATTTACGTAACGTTAATTATTATTATTATTATTATTATTATTATTATTACTATATTTGTAGTCTCTGACGGCGTTTGGACACGGGCAGAGAACGTCGATTAGCATTTTTACGAGAACGACATATAACCGTTGCGCAACCGCGTTAATTACATATTCTTACGTACGTTGTAAAATAGTTGTCAATGGAATATCGCCGCGGCCAAACGGTTTTTCGGATAATTACGTTTTCCGTCGAAGCGATACGTTCTATTTTCGTGAGCGAAATATTAACGTCAAATAAATAATAATAATAATAACGTCCGCCCGTAAATCGAAACGCCGAAATATTAAATATAAATACCATTCGGAAAACAAGAAACTCTGGACGTTTTTACAAGCGTCGATCGTGCGACATTTTATTTATTAAAATGATAATAATAATAATAATAATAATAATAACGAAGACGAACAAGTCGGCGGTAAATATTATTTTTTTCATTCCGGACTTTACCTCGTGACGGTTATTTCACTAAGAATTATTCGAAATATATATAAAATATATTTCCGTATATATATATATATTCACGACATTATATATAGTCACGTAAGTACGGAGGTGTACAATTATATACGCGTGTACGCATACAAAGTACGTAAATACACAACGGCGCATGTGCGCAATGATTAATGAACGCGAATGTTCCGAACATATACGCCGCCGTATGTACATAATATTAATTTCAGCGAGAGGGATATATATTCTATTACGTGTTTTATCGACGATTCGAAACTATTCGTTTCCACAAAAATATTCCGGCGTGAAATCTACGCTTTACGACGGGCGATTTTCGTGAATATTATTCGATATATATATATATCGTATTTTAGCGGAATTTCGAAGAAGGCAGACCTACAATAATACCACACACACACACACACACACACACACACACACACACCGCTTGCTCGCCACTTGTGGGTCATCGGCCGATTTTTTTTTTTTGATTACAAAACGCGCGCAAAACAATTCAAAGTGCAACGTACGTGCAGCAGCAAACACAGCAGAAGCAACCTACCTACGTCACACGCACACGCACTCCAGACACACACAGAGTGAGACAAGAGAAGCGTGTTGCGTGTCTGTGTGTGTCTATCTTCACCGCGTCTCACGACGAATTTTTTCTTATTTTTGTTTTTTAACGTTCTCTCCCTCCCTCTCACTCAGTGTGTGTGTGTGTGTGTGTGTGTGTGTGTGTGTGTGTGTGTGTGTGTGTGTGTGTGTGTGTGTGTGTGTGTGTGTGTGTATGCGCGCGCATGTTTGGTCAACTCTACGGCTGATCGCCGGATCCCGCGCTCGCTAAGTTATAATAATAATAACGGAGTTCCCGGATTGAGAAAGCGTATGCGTTTTGCCAGTCTGCCACGGGTGAATTCGATTTCATATTATTAATTCCATTAATATTTTATTTTAAATATATATAATATTATATTTAGTATATGGCTGACAACGATGGAGACTCGTCCTTGCCTGAAGACGTATTTTTTTTTTTAGGAAAGTCCAGTTAACGGCAGCGGCGCCACACAAAACCAGACCGACCTGTTTCGTCAGTCATCGTCGTCGTCGTTTTCTTCCTCTCAGGGTGTAAACACACGCACACGTTTTTAACGTCAAGTACTATATCGTTTAAGTATCTTTCTCTCGTTTTCACTGTTTATACGCGGACGTATGTGTGATTCTAAAAATACATATACGCGACGGTCGTAAGTATATATATATATATATATATAATATATTATTATTTATGTACGGTCGATTCGCGCGGACGCGAGTGTATACGGTGTGTGAGTAGTTGGCGCGATGTAGGCCGCCAGTACGTCGGCGAATGTTATTACCCCCGAGACATAAATATCGGTCGTATAGAGTTATACGGTTTAGTTTGGTCGTCTGAGAAAACGGCTTCCAAATAGCCAAAAAAATAAACTTATCATAAAACATAACTTTATTATTGCTCAACTGACGACTATCACACACACACACACACACACACACACACAACGCGTACGTCGTATTACCGACGTTTCGTTAATATTTCTATTGAGCGAGGCCCGGCCACAATTACTTTAACCTAAAATTAAATTTACAAAACACGATCGCGGAATAAATACCGATTACCGTACAAATTCGATGCAACGTAGACCCGGAGATAAACGGATCGATCGGTTTCTATTGTCGACCATTTTTGTTGTTCCGTTGCCCGTGTCCGCCGCGCCCTACTCCGCTCGAGTCGTAATTTGAACTTTATTTCCTCGCACAATACGACACAATTTATACAGTTTATTATCTACCACGCGGCGGCGGTGGCGTTTGAGACGTCGCCGTCGGTTTTGGTATACGCAAATAATAAATAAAGCGCCGCCACTTATATACATATACGTACGTAAATATATATATATATATATTTGTTGTGTGTGTATTTTTCGACCATCCGACAACAATGACGTCGCCTAAATAAACTCACGTCGGCCGGCCCTACTCTTCGTTAGTTCGTCGATCCGGGTGCGGTGTAAACGACACGAACGCCACGACGACGAATCCGAGTCCTCCCTACGAGCGTGTATATATGAATGACACAGAATCGCCGAACAACAGTTACTACGTTGCGTATCACACAACGTGGATTTTCGTCTTTAATTATTCCGTTCCGCCACGTCCGTACATGGCGTAATTATGAAAATAATTACCGATCGAGCGCCGGCGCGCAATACTCGCCCGGGCTAAAACGATCAAACTAAACGAATAAATCGTTGTTTCAACGTTATCTCCGCGGAGAGTTCCCGCAACGTTCCCATTCTATGTGTAGAGAATACGTGTCTTCGTCAATATTTCGTCGGTATACGAAGAAGGAGGACACACCGCGTCAACCATTCTCTCCATTTCCCATTGCGCACGCCCACCCTTCACAATCCGAAACAACAATATTTACACAAAAATAATTTTATTATCTACTCGTACGGCGTACATAACCTTACTACACTTTACGGTCTACACTCGAGAGTCTCTCGCACTCTATGATATCAGTTACAGCCTGGCTCTTGTTTTATTTTTGTGCCCTCGTTTCTTTATAGAAATATTTAATAAAAAAAATAACAAAAACGTAGGCGTAACTAGACGTTTACGTTCCCTTATCGACCGTATAACGTCGAATATTAATACAAGCGATCGTCGACGTTGATACGTTCGAAATCCGATTACTATAGATAGCAGAAATATAGCTAGATACGCGCGGACACGAACGAACGATAAAATCGGGTCCAATGACGGAAATCGATCGTGAATATTCGGTCCACGTGTGTAACCAAGAAGAAATTGGTCGCGGGGACGTACAAACGTATGTTTTAAACTCGGAAACCACGAGAACGTGATACGATAAAATAATACGAAACGTATAAACGCGCGTTACACACACGCCGTGTATACACACGTACGGTGTATATGTGGGGAGCCCGTTTTCGTCTAACCGGAATATAATCGGCGGGCGCGCGGGGTGACGGCGTCGACGTATTTTTCAAAAACCGTAGAATTCGGCGGCGGCGGAGGCGACGTCTCCCGCGGTAGAACCGACACGACGACGGTCGTCGACCCACGACTACCATTATACGCGCGGTATAATATTATATAATTACGCGACCAGATTATTATTAACGGAGAGACCAAAAGCCCCGGGAAATTAGAAGAATATACAAATATATACGCGCGCACACACACACACACACACGTACGAACCCCTATATATAATATTATAATATAATACACCGCCCGTCAACCGTTTACTTTCAGGCCATCGATTGTACAAAATTAAAGATTAATAACAATATCGCCCAATACAGAAATATACGCGTATATAAATAAGTCGACTTACGATAATTATGGGGCTCAGTTGGAAACTACACCTGTATACCGGACCGAATAAACCCATTTACCTATATATATACATATTTATTTATTTAAATATATGTAGTCCACTGTTGACAAATAATTAATGAACGAAATATGGAAAAACTATATTCGTAAGAAATATTTAAGCCGTATAAAAAAAGTATTTATTTTTAAACACACACACACGCATATACATATATTTGGCAACACTAAAGTTCCCATAATTTCCACCGAACACGCCATTTCTTCCTTTCTTTTCACTCACACGCACCCGCGAGCGCACATTAATATATACCTAGATATAAATATATAATAGGCTAGTCATTTTTCCCCAGAAACGCCTACGGTCCCTCCTCTCCCCTCATATAAAAGACGCGGTAAACATTATCGTATTTTCGCTATTTTAAGAAATAACCCACACCCGATATACGTAGAGTGGACACTTCGCAACAACTCCCACCACGGAGTCCCGCCGTAATACCGCGGAAATGAGAAAAATAAAATCCACACACGTTTTCGTCTCAACCACGGCGCGATTTCCCAGCGTTCGATAACAGAGACTGTGCCCACCCACCCAGCCTGCCCGGGACCTTCAACTTATCAAAATAAATATGCCGATACAAACGTAAATTAATGCATATACGACGTTTTACATACGACCAACATGTTAGATAAAACCTTGAAAAATACGATATTACTATTATTTACAATAATGTAAATTATAAAGGAGACAAATTAATTGCCAACGTCGTCCCGTGAAAAAACACGTTGATCATAGAGAACGGGTTTTAGATAAACCTAGTAGTAAGCTTGGAGACGATCCATGGGAAGGGTTTGGGCACAAACCAAGTGAAAGAGGTTTATTGATTGGCGCGTTAAAAACGACGAAGAGGCATTATAAATCCTTTCACAATATTCTTTATTCGGAGCCTTCGACTCGAAACTTGTTTTGTACCGTCGACCTTAAAATTACCGAAATATTCGGATCAACGTATTTTCGGACCAACTTAAAACGCGCACGTTGGAATTATTTAAGTATAAAACAACGTTTACTGGATGTAATAATAATAATAACGTGACGAGCGTTCGCGAAAACAATTTTGCCGATTACGCGAGCGAGAGAGAACGAATTAATTTAGAAATGCCTTGTGGTGTACGGAATATACGTTTTGTAATTTGGTTTTACGTCTTCCGAGCGCGTTATAATGTTAATATTTATGTAAAAGAAAAACGTGTAAAACAGTTTGAACACCGTAAATATAAACCGAAAATATGCGAAATATTTTATGTAAAATCGCTCTTGGAGTAAAAGCAAATACAAACGATTTTACTAAGTCAGTGTTTTCAAGAAGAGGTAAAAGGAAAATATTCGAGTTATATTTAAGCAATCAACTCAATGAATTCCGTTTGTTCGCCCGAGATACATAAATTCATTTCATACTTTGTGCCGCCTACGCGCGACGCTCCCTAAAATAGCAAAATAAACAGATATCGACAAATCTCGCGACGCGATACACACAATATACCGTTGCGTGCGTACATTATTACACATTTATTTACCTCGCGCAGAAAAGCCAGTCTCCAGTTACATTTTTACTTCGCACTCGTTCGGCGTTATAATATATATATATTTAAGTATAATACTACGTACACTGTATGTTCACACACACACACAATCTCCCCCCCATCCACCCACATTATACAGAGTATAAAGTATAAACGTCGAACAAATCGAAGTAATTATTATATACACGGACACAAGCCGATGGACGCGAAAGGGCTAGGAGAACCACCGTGTGTCCCGAGCAAAGGTAGAACAACACATTTTAAACGTTCGGATTGATAATAATTAAGCTATAATCGGCGAAACGACGATTATGACCACACAGGCAAACATACCGACAAACACGAAGGATTTCGATTCGTAAAACACAATGTACAAAAATTGTATCGTTGTTACGGGCAAATAAATAAACGTATTGTACGTATATTGGAAACCTTATATAGGGAGGGGTGGAGTGGCTCGTGTACAGTATACATATACGCGTATCGTGTAAGCGTACGGATCTTTTTTTCGGAACGTTCTCGCGTCACACAGCCCGCCGACAAACGATTTTCCTCCTCGTTCGGAAAATTATACGCGATACGACGACGATATCCTAAAACGACGTCGGACGCGCGTTGTCGTTGTTATTGTTGTTATTATTATTATTATTATTATTATTATTATTATTATTATTATGTGTACGCGAATCGAAATTGTCGTCGTCGTCGACTTGATGGAATTGCCGGACGTGCGAACAACGCGACAAACGCACACTGCGCAATTTGAGAATATAAACCGCAAGATATGCCCGCTTGTGCGTGGTACACACAATCGCGCCGCACACGTCGTCGTCGCCGCCGCCGCCGTAATATATAATACTGTTAAATTGTACGTGATTTTTATTCAATGGCAGCGGGCACGCACGCGTTATCCTATAAGTTTTCGCCGATATGTTTTATATTATACGACGCAACAATAACCTTCGGAATTTTGTGGCTACCGGGTCGCGCGACGGCCGTGCGAGAATATTGGAATAAAACGAAAATACGTAAAAACCCGTTCCGGCCGGGCCGGGCGGATACGTTCGGGAGAATACAACTTGTTGTCGTTTCAGTACGCTTTTTTATTCAGGCTTACGCCTCACAATAAATTAGTATCAACGGATAACAGTTACGTACGTTCGTATAATACCTACACGCACACAAACACACACATGCTGGGACGATGATGACGTGAGTTGTCCGGACGGTATATAACCTATACAATGCGAGACCACGCGCGCACGATAATAAGTCTCACTTTCCAGAAGGCGGCGGCGATCATTTGTAAATACGGTCCACACAAATACGGTCCTTTCCACTTCTCACTGGTCGTCGGCATACCCGTGGACTACTACTAATATTATTTACTAGAATACACGTTCGTCAGTCGTTGTACGTGATCACTCCGTGTAAACATTTTCGGTTGTCAATCAAACGCCAGTACATTTCGACAATACCGCGGACGGAACAATTATCGCAACATACGCGACGTGGTAGTATCGTAACAACCGAAAATACCGCTTGTGCCGAATTGACTTCATAACCGATAGCGTTTTATTTTCAAAATTAAAATCGACGCAGGTTTAATAAACGCGCGGAATAGGCGCGACGATGATTGGTGGTAAACTACACACACACACACACACATATACACACACCGTATCATATGATGAACGCTATCCCAAAATACACACACAAACACACACGCTCTGGAAACCGGTTGTTGCCAACACGATCATCGAGCGCGCACCACACCATACCAGGAAGTAAAGTCCGAACACGGTCGAATCGAATTAATTTTCGTTTAAATTAAGAAAATAATTATGACTTAACGCGGCAATAATTGTATAAAATAATAATTATTATAACACGTATATATAACTACGCCGCTACCGGATTAATAATAGGTCAACATTGACGTCATCAAATATAGAACTACTACAATGGTGGGCCAAATAAAAAATCTACGAAACTGTCGGCGGTAGATAATATTGTATATATATACATACACATTCGTGTGTATATGTACGTGTACGCGTGCGTATATATATAGGTACATGTGCGTGTGTGTGTGTGCGTACCCGCGCGCGTTGGTGTGCGTGCGTGCATGTGTTGTGTATCAGATGCTGTTTGTATACGTATAAACGAACATATTTTGTTCGGCTCGAATGGTCGTTGACACCGAATTTTTACCAAACGCATTCTCTTCCGCCCCCGACCCACACAAACCGTACTCTACACTCGTTATTAAATCGCGGGAAATTATTTAAATCCGACAGACAATCGAAATACGTTTCTCGACGCTAACTAATACGTATTAATATATATACAATTACGGACGTCAACTACTTCATAAGTTAAAGTTTACGTTAATATAGTTACTTCGCCAGTTAATTTGGTATAATGTTAACTTACGTTATAACTCGTGTAGTTAATAATTTGTGAACGAATGGTTTTCTTGTTCGTTGTTTTCGTGCAAAGTTTAAGTAAATTCAAAAATTAAACAACGGCCACTAAACATTTATTACTTCCGACAAACATAAAAATAACGTACATTTTAACGATTATTTATCATTATCGGAAAATCCCGTTTAAATTACCTTTACTTATTTTCGCCCACATTTAACTCTTCTTTGTAAATTCGCACAAAAATATTATTTTTCTAAAGGACGAAATTAAAGGTATCAATTAACTATTAAATTACCGAGTTAGGCTAAAAAGGAAGTCTAGAATGCGCTTTTTATTTTTTAAATCCTAAGTTAATAAACTATTTAAAAAACTGTTTTTATTAACGTTGTTTAATCAATTTTAATAAAAAAATACCCATCATTGTGTGTGTGTGTGTGTGTGTGTGTGTGTATGTATTATATATATATATTAAACGCGTCGGATTCGGTTAAATACGGCCGACTGTATGATATAGTTACGTATCGTAATTTGTCGTCGTTAAATACGCAGCGGCGGTGCACTTGGCCCTATCACGAATATAATACAACACGAAGGACAACCGATCGTATTATTATATTCGACGTTATCGGCGCCGGTGGAGGTGGTTATATTTGCATTACACATTATCGGCATTAGGAACGGCTTAGGTGCGCGGTTGTTATCGGAGCGGAAAAAATTCGAAATTGCGCAACGACCACAAACAATCTTCACAACAGCGAAATTATCTGTAAAGATAGCGGTAGTAGCATTGTAGTTAGAAGTATATCGGTGTCGTAATAATATTATAACACACATAGAATACGGTGACACACATAATAATATTACGAGTGGACAAATAACTTCCAACGCCCAACGATGGATATATATATATATATATTTGCGTGCGCAATTGAGCGTTTTCTGCTTGACCGAATAATATATACTGTGAAACGTGCTTTTAAACATTTTCGAACACCAACGCCGCACGATTTTACCGAGAGGAAAACCACAATAATCAAATACGAGACGATAAGCTAATACAAAAATTAAGTCCGCGGCGCACGTAGACGTCGAACAAACGTGAAAAGGCTGCCTGCACCGCCACGCGCTAAGCGTCCTACGATTTTGGTGACATCGAGAAATTAAACAAAACGTAGTAAACCCTCTTCCTCTGCCCTACACCGTACACGGCGCGCACGAACATAATGACAACAATCGACAATATTATTAACGTCCCCGGCAGTAAGTCGATATTAAAAACTCGCGGGATATAAATAATGAACGCGGCCCGGGCGCGATCGTAGCGACAACACCAACGACGGGACGGACGACGACTCCGGGGCAAAACCGAACGCCACGAAATCTCGTAAATCGTAAACCGAAACGCGCAAGCGTAAAACATATTATCGAAATCCGTCGAACGCGACGGTGAACAAACGTATAGGAAACTCGGCCGATTCTCGACGCGTTCGCCGTATTAAAAAAAAAATGATCGCGACGTTATATATGTGTATATAATAACGATTCCCTCTTAAATAACCTAGGAATTTTAGGGAAATATAATATCGTGGTACAAATACACGACGCCGAGTAATTTTCGAAATTACTCGAAGGTTTACTTTGTTCGCTGTATCGGAATAGTAAATTGTTACGTACGATACCTAAACAGTGTATCATCGCCGAACTGAATTATAATTACGCGTAAGAGGTACACGCGCCTATTCCATAACGTTTTTAATCGAACGTTACACGCGATACCGAAGAACTATTTGGATCAAACGTATACGAGTGGAACGGTTCCAGTCGAGTAAATAGCAACGTACCCAGTTCTTCGCCAGAAACAAACGTAAAATGGTCCATCGTCGAACTAACACACCGCAATAATTGTCGCACGAACAACGCGTGCCAATCGCAGAATAATCGGTATTTAATTAGAGGGAAAAAAAACCATCCGTCGGCGGTGTGGACACTAATAATTCGAATCAAAAAACTTATTGTTTCCAAAGAATCCAACGGGAGGGTAAAATTAGATTAGGTTAAACAAATCGCGAAACAAGGGTGGACGGCTAAAAACCGTGAAATTGAAACGGATACCGCCGTTTTAAAAAAAGACATACGCGCGTTTTTGAAAATTATATATAATTTATTAACGAAATTGATTAATTTTTGAATATTTTAATAAATTTACTAATTTTGTTCAACCTACGTTATATATACCGGTAATAAAATACGAGTACAATCTTCTGATATACACAAAATAAAATACGACACGCGACTAATGGTTATTTATATTTCTTCAATCGTGAAATATTATTTTACTAATTGTTGAACAACGATTTTCAACGTATGTATTATACCTATCATACGACGTTGTATACGTTAAGAATTTATCTAAGTTTGTGATAGTAACTATGTCAAGTATGATTTATATTATATTGCGTAATATTATTAAACTAAAATCGATTAAATCGAAGAAAAACTATTTTTAATTTTCTTTCGTCGAGCGTAATTATTATTAAAGTTTATTAACGTCGGTTAATGGTACTTTATAAAAATGAAAAACATCTTAGCCGATAGTTTTACGGGATTATTTTTTAGCGTCGCCTATAATAATAAACGAACACCGGGACGTGATTTTAACGTTTCGTTTTCCGTCGTAACGTTGTAACACCACAACCGGTGTGTACCGTTTCACATTTTTTAATCGGACAAACACCTCGAAGAAGATGCGAAGCCGTTAATAATCTCGTCTATCGATCGGCGAACGAAAATCGTATTCCTTACGGTGAACGAAAACCGTATTCCTTACGGTGAACGAAACCGCCGTAAAGTTTTGCTACTTTTAACTCCGAAATCGTCAAACGTGCCTCAGCAGACAACGACGACTACCGCAGAGCGAGTCCAATAATAATCTCGTCATTCCGTGGGGATTACAAAATATTCCCCCTCCACCTTCCCCCCATCACACGTACGGACCACCGGCCTGCGGTAAATGAACTACTGCCGTTTATATATGTATGTATACAATAACACACGCACACAAGCGCGCGAGCGACACCATACGCGAGAGTTACGTCATAAAGAAAAAAGTCAAAAATAAGTCATAAATAATTTGGCCCGTGTAAAGAAGAGAGGAATATTAAGTATAAAAACCGAAATCTCCTCCGCGCCACACTGTGCGGCGACGGCAACGGACAAAACCTTGGACGTGTATGTACCCCCCCACCTCCAACCCACACCACCCCTGAGTTCGCCTCCGTCGAAAGTTCGGGCTCGGGGCCGGAAGCCAAAACGGTTACGATGCCAAAGGAATGCGGCGGTGGCGGTGACGGCGGCGGTGGTGGTGGCGGTGGTGGCGGCGACATGTGAAAGTGCGACGCAATTCGCCGGTTCGGCCGAGGTCACCGGCTCCTCTTCTCGTACAACCGACTGAGAACCCCTGCAACCGCCGCCTCCTTCTTCTCACCCTACCAAGCGCCGTCCTGATGTTGACCGGCGGGCGGGGTCGTCGCCACATTGCCATCGTAATGACACCTGTTACTCAGGACCAAACGCTGTGCGTGCGAGCGTGCGTGCGTGCGTGTGTGTGTATGTGTTTATTACACAAAGTTTACGCTGAGCTCGCCGTCGATAGCGCTGTTTCGGTACACGCATACTTACACGAGGGGTCGAGCGGTTAACGTCATTAAATCGTTATTGGTCGACAGGTACAGGGGAAATATAATATTTTTTTGGAACGCCACCGTCACGTATAAGATGTGAAAAAATTGTTTTCTAATTATATTCATCATCGATTCACACACACACACACACATACATATATATACATATTAGACTAACCATTAACGCGTGTTCGCTATACTGAACCAACGACGACGACGACGACGACGATTATTATTATTATAATTATTCTACAGCGATGACGACGATAATGACTACCTCAACAAATATTATCATCGGAGACTCGTTTCGAAAATCGTTCGTTTAAATCGACGCGAATTCCGTAACGCGCACGTTTCTTCAGCGATTACGAAATTCGATCAAATTAGATTAGGGCGCCAAATAAAGAGCATTTTACCACCACGCGATACCAAATGGGCCCAATACGATTTTTGGCCATCGTTCAGGCGGCCCCGCCAACGTTGTGCGCCACAATAATATTATTGTGAAAATCGTCTTTATAAAACGCGCATTGTCGTCGATTCCGAGAAGGAAAAAAAACGGTCGCCGCTTTCCGAAATCTTCTAGTTTTACGCCTGCTCAGCAACGAAGAAACCGTCCGAAAACACGCGTTTCGACGCCATTCTTGTAACGATCAATAATATTCGTCCCCGGGTATCTATTACACAACATTTCACGCCCGGTAAATATAACGGAACCGTATATCGTTCCGTAATTCCGGAACGCAAAACGGAAACGGACAAATTCGGAATTCGGTTTTACAAAAACACGTTTAGATGTGGCCGTCGTGCGCGCATATGTTATTATTAAAACTACAAATATAAAAATTATAATACAGAGGCCACCGTACAGTTTCGTTGGTCAAACGATAACGAACACGAAACCGTTTTCGCAGCACAGCGAATGAAATGTTAACGATTTAAAAAATAACGACGTCGATTTTCGAAATGAAAAATACTACGTCCAATAAACGAATATAATAATACGCCGTTTGTCTCTAGTGGTCGATCTGTTTGGAGAACGCAGTTGGTCGTACAATTTGGTCAAGGAGATGACATCTCGACGACCGTTTAATTACGCCACTCGCACGACCACCACGTGGGTATTCTGGACGTTCGCCTATGCGCGTTTATAATAATAGTAATATCGCCCGGCGACGACGTTTTCCCAACTCGAATAATAATACATACGAACGTAAATTCGTACAAGAGAATTCGTAAATAAACGGAAATAATAATAATAATAATAATAATAATGTACGTTATTACTGTATTACATAAAGAGGTCATACACAACGAGATGCTAACACACAACATCCCCCCCACCATTTCCACCGAACTGTCCGAACTCTGAATACAATAGCGCGCACGCGGGCACGCACACGCACGCGGCATGATATAATAACGTTATAAGAGATTATTAAGCGGAAAGAGCGTTCAAATTGTTTTTTTTTCCATTCGTAATCGATCGTTTAAAAGAAACGATTAAATGTAAACCGACTACATAATATGACGAGTACCTAGGTTACGAACGTACCGCACGAGATGTACGAAGATTTCGCCGGGAAAACGTCATCGTTACGTAACCGTCGAAAGAGTTCGCGGAAAAATAGGCGCAAATATCCGCCGTTCCTTTTTACATACGCACTAGACGTTAATACAATATTCCGATTATTGCCAATACGAATATATAATAATATTAACCGGACGGCCGGCGTCTCCCTATAATAATAATAATACTGTATAATGCACGCATTACCAACTCCGCGGGCCAACAGCGGAGCCCACACGAAGACTATACGACAGCGCACGGTCCGCGTAGTTATAGCACACATATACATCGTACTCGGGAGTATTTTTTTTCTCTGTGAAGGACGCCGATGACACGCATACACGCACACATACACATATATATACACACACACACGTACGCACTCACACACACACACACACACACACACACACACGCACACACATATATACGCACGCACGCACGCACTCACACGCGCGAACGTTTTGGAAATTTGGTTTAAAGATATTTCAACACGACGGCGTCCTTGATAAGCTGCAGCAGAGAAGCGGGAAAAACGAAGCGTATAAATTATAACCGATTTTTAAACGCGTATTAAAAACAGGTATTTAATGAACACAAACGTATTCAGATATTGTAGTTAGTACTACTAGGCACGACGATGGGTTAGACGATACCGATACGCCACGCATTACTGTACAGTACCGTGACCACTATTTCTTTTGCACTTCCGGAGTTCTAATAATACCGTATATTATTTTATACGCTGCGTACGAATGGCGCCGATCTCGCGATATATATATACGCTCATCCCTTATATCACGAACGTAGAAACCTACCACCAGTGTGTCCAAGTGTAAACTTATATGACAGCGATTTTGCCAACGTAATTACGCGAGCGCTTATTTATATATATATATATATATATGAACGTACGTATATACGTAATTGCGAAACTCGTGAGTGTTTTTCGTTCGCCGTTTTCAATGATGGCGGTATTACGGAACCGAGTTCGCGGTACATAATTATAATGCTGCGGCGATAATTAATTCTCGGGTTATAAATAGTTATGGCTTCGTTTTATTTACCGAGGGATGCCGGAAGATATCGAAAAGAAATAATTAGTTTCGGCAAAACCCACGCCGCTTTTAAAAACAAAAACCGACCGAAGGGACGATATATATATATATATAATGATAACGAAGGGGGGGACATCCTACAGACCTACAGCCTACCTACACGTAGGTAGTGAAGCTCGGATTCGATAAAGCCTTGATAAAATAGCGTAGCTTATAATAATCAAGCCAGTCGGTCGATTTCGAGTACCTGTTTGCGGGTTTTTGCGTTATTGTTGAAAATTGTGTTCCGTGTCCCGTAATAAAATCGTTTTTCCTATAATATCGTCGTAATCGTTCGAAATGTTATAAAAATAATTTCGTTTCGTTAACATTACCTACGTGTGTATGTGTGTATGTGTGTATTTAGACGGGCAAAGTATACATAAGGTTTTCATGGCGAAAATGTTATATTTATACAAACGTAACGCCGTAGATAATTAATCGTTCGTAAAAATCGGGGCTGGCAAAGATTTCGTCACTAATCCCGCACCGAGTGTGGCGGCGGTAACTAGCCAAACACTACGCCAAATACGTCGCACGAAAAAATGCGACTATACACTCACAAAAAGTGGAAACGCTAGATGAAATTATTAATTAAAGGAATTGAATTGAACTCGGGCCCGTTAGTGTCAGTCGGGTGCTAAAAATATAGGCCCGCTGTCTTATCTACAATAATTATGAGCATCGTTGATGTTAGATAATGAAAAAGTAAAAACGTTTCACGGCAAATTAAAAACAATAATTAATAACGATACAGTAATTGCTAATTATATAAAAGGATGTAGCACGCTTTCGTGAACGTCGACACCACCACCACCACCACCAAAATACGAAATCGCGCGAAGCGATTATATATATATATATTATATATATATAATATATATATTATATATGTATATATACATACACACACACACTATACGCGCGTGTGGAAAATGAGAATAGCGAAAATAAATAAAAAATTCTTTCCATATGTCGAAAGATACGTTTTTGGTTTTTTATTTTCCGATTCATAAACATTCGAAGCATACTCCATAAAAATTTGTATTGAACAACAATCGCCATATTTTATTATTATATAATATTAAAATACGTGTTTTGAATTTTCCACAAGGCAGGCAATTAAAAATAAAATTATAAACGATAAAGAGTTTATTAGCCGATTCTTTTTTTTTGGTGGTTTAATCGAAAACTACGAGGAACTTGGTTCTCAAGTACTTACCTAAATGAACCGGAACTTAAATAAAAACTTTAAATTAACTTTTCGTAATAATTATTATAATAATAAAGATACAGGGATTGTTGTATATAGTTTATTATAATTAACGAACGCGATAAATATTATTCAAACATTATTACGTCTAAGCGTATTTTTTGAACACGTAACTAGATAGGCAATCTCTTTCGTTCAAAACGGAAATGCCGACAATTTTACGGGGTGTTTTTTCTTTGGTTATAAGTTTAGGGCGGGTTTTCTCACATTTTCAGGAAACTACCGCGAAAACGACAAACGTGCGGAATAAATTACCAACTAAACGCAATTTGCTATCGGTGTGTAGAAATTAATGAGAGCGTTTTTCTTTACACGAAAGCGCGTGCACAAAAATACAATATATTTCAAAATCAATAGATATTCTTCACTTTGCTCGGAATGTAGAGATGAGTGAATAAAACTTAATCCAACGCGCGATTTTTATTTGTTATCGGTACATATTTTTGAGTGAAATAGTGGCGATTCGGTACACAAACGCGCCTATACGTTACACGTAGAAATATACACCCTTAAAAATAATTTAGTCTGTTTGAATAAATATCGCGATATTGTTGGTCACGTTTAATGATAAGCAAATAACAGACCAATGAATCATATACGTACAAATTGTATTACGCAGTAAACACCACACTTCGTTTGTATTTTTCGACAGTTCTCAGGTATACTTACCTGCAGAACAAGATGAATAATACGTGCGAAGAGGTGAAAAATAATGTTCGTATCAATCTTTATATCTGTGTCATTATCGCGTCATTATTAATCTCAATCATTCATTTACGATTTTACGCGACCACGAGGAACGCAATAAATAAATCGGATCGCGTGACAATTCCTTCGTAAGAAAATAAGGCTTCCCCGTTAATCGAGATTTAATTCTTCGTAAATTATTATTATTATAACGATAAATAGTTTATTTGCTTAATAATAATCTACCGTGTACGTAAAATAATTAAAAGCGAGATAATTTTTTTTTTAATTCCCTTTGTTGTCGAAGTAATTTTTTAAAACAAAGTATAACGTATTTGAATTGGTGGTACCGAATTGTTGGAATAGTTAAAAATGCCAACCGAATACTAGCATATTAAAATGCACGTTTTCTTGTTCATTATCTGTAAAATGTAGGTCACAGTTAAATACGTATTATACAACCAACGAATTTACAAAATGTATACAGTTCAGTAATAAAAACGTATCATGTGTCTAAATTAATAAACTTAAAATGTTTTATCTGCTTTAAAGTATACTCAACGTCTAATAGCACGGAAAAGTTTTATTCTAACATATTCCTAAACAATTTTGTTCTTTTTGATAACAGTCCGAGGTGGACTCATTTCATGACCTTTGGGTTTGTACTAACGTCATACGACGGTCGGAATATGTATATATGTATGTATATATGTGTGTATATATATATATATCCTACGTATCATTAAAGCCTGTTTCTTGAGAAAATGTATAGTTATATTCAATATAAATATTAGCCATACGTCATGAGATAAAAAAATATGAAAACATTTTTTTCGTTTGAACGTTAGATGATCATTTTTATAAATTATTAATTAAATAAAACCTTACAAATAATTTGTTTGAAAATTAAATAATCAATGAACAACCAGAAATATTTTAAGGAATATACATTTTAAAATAATTAATGTAAGTTAATAGTTTAATATGCATTTCAGACGATTTAAACTCTATATACATATATATATAAAGGCATTAATTAAAGAGCAATTTTGAAACAGGCGAGGGTTTGCTCAAGTCAAGAAACAAATAAAAAAAAAGTAATTTACATAGCGATATGAAAATAATAAACACATGTATAACGATATTACTACGCTAAAAATATTAATAGCAATACTTCGACGTAAATACGCGTAAAAATATTTCCAATCGATAAAACTAACGAGAATTGGTCAATGGACGAATAAACACGTTCAGTAACGACAGAACATTCGTTTACCGCGCAACACGAATGTTTTAATCCATTGTCAATGTATGTATTAACTTCAAATTATTATAACTGCACTGCCGCCGATACAGTAAAACAAAAAACAGGATGAAGGTTAAACTAATTCCATACGGCGCGCACTGCATACACCGTGCACGCTTAATGCGTATAAATTATTGTTATTATTATTTATTTTAATAATAATAATAATATTATTATTATTATTAAAGCCATACTACTCTCGTCGCATAGACGTGTCATGGCGGAAAAAATCATGATACGATCCACCATATAACGTATATATATATATGAATGTGTGTGTGTGTGTGTATATTATATGGGTATAATTTAAACACTATACAATTGATGCTCGTCGTAACCTTGAGAAGTTTAACCCGATGTTATAAAATAAAATGTATAATAGTATTAGTAGTAGTAGTTGTAAGTAGTAGTAGTAGTAGTAGCAGTAGTAGTAGTAGTAGTAGTAGTAGTAGTAGTAGTAGTAGTAGTAGTAGTAGTAGTAGTAGTAGTAGTAGTAGTAGTAGTAGTAGTAGTAGTAGTAGTAGTAGTGATAGTAGTGGTACTAGTAATAATAATAATAATGAGGACGACATTAATATCAAACATTAGTAATAAATATAGTGACGAGTTGTAGTAGAGTACTGAGTAAGACATAAGTAACAGTAATCGTAACAGATATGTAGTAGAATTGTCTTACGTAGGTTCCAAAATTATTATTACACTACTATATATTATAATAATATATTGTGCTAAGTACGGTGGTAACAATACACACGCGCGCGCGCGCCCATACACATACATACATACATACATACACACATATACAACACACAGCAAGACAAATAACTGTCGTGATCAATTAAGGTCAACGTCGATAAAGTCCAATAATTGCTTACAAATAAACTATAATAAAAATATATACGCGCGGAATTTATTACAACACGTTACATTTAATAAATACGTAGATGATCTCGATGAAAACCTGAGATAAACGTCGTTTTCATAAATTACAATGAATATAAGCAATTGTCCAATAATTTCGTTCCGATTCAATAGAAATATTTAAAAAATGAATACAATTTAAAAAACGCGACGAAAAACAAATCGAATTTTTCGCGATTTTTCGAAAATTCTATCGACGCGTTTCTTTCCGTTATTAAATTCCGATTATTACGTTTATATACGACGATTAATTTATCATATTACGCAAAACGTATTAATTTTGAAACAAAAAAACAAATGACTTACTCCCGGCACATATATTATATACTCGTACAATACACATCTTCTGCGTACGACTACTGCACTTACGTAGCGAAAATATTAATAATAATAAACGTACGATTTAATAATATTACGAAATATATCGCGCTCATCTCTGTTGTAAGTTCTGTACAAATAAAACAAAATTAATGTACTTATTTTACTCGATTTCCATACTATCACATCGTCATAACGTTGCGGAGATCGACGAAGGAAAAATCCACAGACAACTGTTTCGAAAGTTTTTAGATGGCACGCCGCGTCTCCATGCTCGAGTCGTACACACACACACACACGTAATGCATACGTGTATATTTTAAATAAATGTAAGTTTAACGCGTCAAAATATTAACATATAAAATGTATAGAAATCGAATAAATTATTTTATTAAAAGGACACCGATATTATTATTATATATATATATAGTAATACCCATTACTTTCGGCGCTTAAAATGATTTACAATATCGGCATTTAATAATACGAATTATGATTGTAGCTTTCGTAACGCGAATTTATTATTTATTTGTACGAAAAGAATTTATATTAAAATCTGTATAGGATGGCTACAATAATGTGCCAGTTAACAGCCGATAGCTGGAAAACGCCGCAGAATTCAAAATAACGAACGCGTCCTAACTCCCTCCTTCCACACACACACACGAACACGAACGAACGACGTCGCATTTGCCCGTTCTAATGAAATCCAGGATCACGAATACAAAAATATTTTGACGAAGTTTCAAATAAATGTTTCGGGGAGGAAGGGAGGAAGTTTTTGACGTGGGTCGCGGCCTACATAATATATGGCGAGGCGCGGAGAACGGCGGCAATCCCTTATCGATTCCTACGCGAATGGCGCCAAGACCGGTAGTTTTTTCGCCCACCCACGCCCCGCACTATAAAACAGTATACCACCCCCGCAGTGGAACGATATATATATGAGTGTGTGTGTGTGTGTGTGTGTGTATAACGCGGACGTTTATAAAGTTTTTGGACCGAAAATCTTATGGATCAAAGGAACGTCGCGTATATACGGAGTAGTATTATGTAATAAATATATTACGTAACCGTCGTCGGTGGAATTTTAACGTCGCAGAAGCGAATTTCAATTATTTATAATTGTTTATATTAGCTTCGTTTTTGTTGTTTTCGAAACGATTAAAAACTAAAAAAACGACGAAAAATTCGCGTCGTAACGTATTAGACGAAAAAAGGAAAAGCGTACGCGATTCTTAAAACGTTTTCGCCCGCGGTTTTTCTCGTTCGACGCGTGTTCGTCATCATCATCTCGGTTGTTTACACGCCGTCGCACGGATATATAGAGAACGCGTAAAAAATTTCGCCTCGATCGATTCACGCGAAAAACTACATTCATCCGGCTTCGAAGGACGTCAGTCCACCACCACCGCCGCTGCACGTGGCTTACATTATTATAATAATATATCGCCGTCGCTCGGGTTGACAAGACGGTCGTACGCACATACTGGGATAACGGTTTACGATATATATATTTATATAGATCTCACTTTCTCGGAGGACGGCAGCTACCACCACCATCATCATTAAATACGTTACGGGTTTGCGTTAGTCGCGTCGGAGGGGAGGAGCAGGGAGCAGCACATGTAGTCCAATTTGTTACGCGCCCGTAAAGTATACGACGTGTTGACTAAGGTATATGTACGATAATATTAAATATTTTTATCCGACACGAGTTGTTGGCGGACGACGAAATGACGCGACGGCCGACGCGAAAGGGCGGGAGAGACGGTGAGGAAATGACGTGATCTACGCGGATCGAGTGATCTATCACGGGACGATGATACAATAATGGCGCGTCGCAGCAACACGGGCGGTCCGCCGGAGGAGTACGAAAAGCCCGCGAAACGTACGAGTCGACGCACGTGCCATTTTCTCGGTCACCTATCGGATATACGTATAAGCGTTACTACGTCGTTTACGATTTCGCGCCGTCATAAAAACGACCTATATCACGCGCGCGAGTGCGGTTGAGACGAAAGGGAAGGAGCTTGGGTTAATAAAACGAAATTTTAAACGGCTCGAAGAGGTATTCGGCGAAATGAATGAAACGCGCGTGTGCCGAGTACATAATTATGTATATTACAATAACGAAAACTATAGTACGCGTTTCAAAACGCTGTCACGACGCCAACAACTGTACTATTTTAACACGAAAAATTCTAAAATTAACGAAACGTCGTACGAAACAATTTGATTCGTTTCGGTCGTATACGATATAAACGGTATAGTCCGACGAACGCTACGAAGAATCTGGTCGCGTTTCGTACGGGCGTAACCATAACGCAAACGAAACGACGAATTATTTTGCGCGTATACGTTCGTCAAATTGAAAACGGATTTCGCGAACCGCCCGGCGGACGGGTACGGGAGAAATTGTTACGAATAAAATATCGTTGCCGTTCCCTCGGCGCGTCTAGGTGTGCGCGGATAGTGGCCAAACGAATGGATTCCGCCGAGTTATTCCGGGTGGACGGCGGGTGGGTATACGTCGTAATATCGCTTACGTCGCGGTATCGTTACATTTAAAAGCGTTACGATTTCTTTGTAATACGTTCACGGTGACGCGTAATTATTGACGCGACGCCGCGGCAATAATATAAATAGAAAGTCTTGTCGCCGAGTTAGTTTCGGCGTTAATTACGTTTAAAGTTCGGTGTTTAATTAACGCAATTTTAATATTAGTTACGCAACTAACCGTGTAATACACGCCGTTGATAATGCGTATCGGCGCGTTACATACGGTATGAACACGAAAGACGACGCGCGTTCGAACACCATTAGAATATACGACGACGACGACTATTGACTGCCGCGCGAACGACAAGAATTATGCAAAAACGTTATATTAGACGTCTACGACAGGTCGAATGACGAATGCGGGGGGGAGGGGCGGGCGCCGGCACGTGAGCGTTCATTAAACCGCGCGTTAGCCCGCTTAGGCGTGAGGAGGAACTTTAAAACGATATTGAATTGTAAAACGAAATTAGCGGTACTCGAACACGTACGTTTAATAAACACTACCGCGTAAATTAGTATCCACGCTGCGGGCGAGCGTGTTGAGCGTTAAAGAGTCGTAACGTAAAAAGTAAAGCGAATTATTCGTCGGCGCGCGTTTCGTCATTCGTACGGTACTATCGGGGAAGAAACCCTCCAACCCCTGGCGAGGGGCGTTTTTTGCTCGACCGTCACCGCGAGTAAGTAAGGTAGCGGCGTAACGACGGCTACGAACTACTTCTCTTTACACAACGAATGACGCCACGATGTCCGGAGCGGGCGAACGAGCTCTATTTACGGACCTGATATTCCTGGGATTAACCCTCTCTAAAACCGGATTTCCCAAAGCTCTACGGACCTATATATATATATATATATATATATATATATGTGTGTGTGTGTGTATGTATCGATCTCTCGATATAAACGATCAGTGGTATTACTTGTACACGCATTTCATACACAGATTGTGGTCGCTCTTCCGATTAAATAGAAACAACATTTTCTAAAAGAACAAACCGATAGCACGACAATTTTGGCGATCGACGAGAAACCGACGGTATTTAATTTTTATCGCGGGCGATCGATAATGATTTTATTAGCGCGGGACCAACAAATAACTGACGCGGATCGCGCGCTCTCGCCGGCGCGAAGAGTACCCTCACTACTACGATAAGATATTCGACGTGAGCAACGTGATAGTTTAAAACGATTTTATGTCTTCGTTGACAGTTACGAAATTGTTTTCCAACTACACCTACTACAGCAGCGTCGTATCCGTTCAACGGGAAAACGTTCGCAACAGACTTGTGCCCCACGGTCTTCGTCGTTTAATTTAAACCCTCGTCAATAAAATAAACACTTATTTCGCTACATTACGTATACACACGCATCCTTAAAAGTTATTAAAATAATCGCGTACTCAAAATCGAAACCGTTCGGCGCGCGCCATTTACGATTTTACCGTTACCGGTTATATGAAGTCCGCGATACTCTATATTGTGTAGAACACGGTCGCGGATAAATAGCAACAAACACCGAAGAAAACGCCCGCGCCTTATAGACTATCAAATCCGTATCGAATATATTTTACGCGGCCGTTAATAATAACGATCGATTCGAATTGTGCGCGCGGCGTGTTGAGATACGCCTACTTAGATGGATTTCCGTGTAAACGAAGGAGGATCGCCATCGTTTCGTACTTCCGTGTACAAATATACGAAAGTACTCGAAAATAATTAGCGCGGCGCGAGTAACGTTATTTGTTAATTATGTGTGGTAATTACCGCGTACGCGCTGCAATAAAAATGACGCGCGTTCTGCCCCCCAACTCCCCAACCATCACCACCAGCCCCATCGCGACCACAGATCGGTTTTTCTTGAACTTTCGATGACTACTACTACTATTACTGTTTGATCGTCGGCCGACCCCGTTTTACGTACGTAAACAACAATCTCCCGCGACCTTGACGGGAGGAAATTACGCGAAAAAAAAACCAAAAACCGTCGATACATTTTCATTATTGAAAAATAACCGATTACAATTTCGTCATTCTCCCCGATCGGACTCGACGGGGTTTGTTGAGGTCGTCTACTCGCGTAACCGCGTAATATAATAACGACCATACGACAGTCGATGATAGCGCGTGCCATCACCGTTGTGTATGTGTGTGTGTGTGTGTGTGTGTTTTGTGCGCGTACGCCCGAGCGTAATAATTTGTTTTCGCTTCTCGGATATATTTCTGTTCGGAGCGTGCGCGCGCGCGCGCTAAGCCTTCAAACATACTAATCGGGGGGTACTTAGCGCGCGAATAATACGTTAATAAATAATAAAACAAATACCAACGACGATTGATTAAACGTTAATAACGGTAATTACAAATCTAATCTAAACGCGTTAATTGCCGTTAATGCCGTACGCGCGTCGTTACACATATATATTCCTACGTCTCTAGAGCAATGAAATTTATCGTCGATATTATTTACCCGCGTAAGATTATTGTTTATACAAATATCACACGGACTCGACTCGCCGCCGCGGTCAATAAGTCGGGTTTTTTGTTTATCGTACTATTGCTAATGGAGAGTATAATATACGTATGACCGTGCGGCGCTCTATACTCGTCACACGAGTGTCCTGCCGGAGTAATAAAAAAATAACGTACGCCGTGATATACGCGCGATAGAAATATTATTATCGTCCGAGATGCCGTGTCTATCGTGGACGCAGTTTAACATACACAGGGGTCTATGTACGTGCGCACAGGTTCACGTCGTACATGACGGTCGGGCCGTGGCCGCGAACCGGAGTCCGAAAACGTTTTCCAATCGATTCTGAAACGACCAAGATTAACCGAGTGCCGTAAACACCAGCCTCGGCTAATAATAAACGTGATTTTACCGTTTAAGGAACACCGTTTGCCGTAAATAAAACGTCCACGTTATTTCGTAATAGCTAATGGCGGTCGAACTATCGTAGAACAACCACGACGGGACATTTTTTCTCGTCCGCTTTTTACATACTTGGAACCAACCAACCCAACGGCGGTGTGTTTCCGGAGGGTATGCGCGCTGCTAGCGATAAATTCGTTTTAGTAAAGAAAAAAACGCCAAACAACGACTACATTGTTCTATAAAACGATAACCGTTGTTATTATATCGTAAACGTTTTAAAGATTTTCTCGTTACGTATTACGTAACGAGTTGTATCCAAAGCAGCCACCTAAGTATACTACGTACCGGAGTTCAATTTTTAAGTACTATTATTTTTCGAAAATACCCGTCGCATACAATAGATTATGGAACGTTCGCGAGTTACCTATAGGTAAAACGTTTGTTGTTCGCCTAACACCAATCGTTAAGTCACAATAAACGAAATTCTTTAAACACCGGTTTTGCCGCGTGCACGTGTTACACGACGGACAAAACCAATTTGCGGTCAGCATTCTCTTAAATTTGAATACGTATATCGAATTAGTCGATACGTCACCGCTATTTATAGCCATAGGCTAAATAAAATATACTCCGTATCTATTTTTATCGGTATAAATAAAATAGAAGTCGCGTCGAATAATTTTGTACGGTACGTTCCACTAAGTAAACGGTAAAAGAAAAACGTACGAAACTACAACCGTAATACGAATAGTAGAAAAATATCTAAACAGACTCAGCAAAGACGTGCCCGAATAAATGTTTTGAGAAACGAACAAATTTGGGCGGTTGGCTCGAGCGGAAACGCTAAAAATTGTCGACAAAAAACCCCGAAATAATTATTGTCCCGCGAAAGGGGCGCGCGTGTGTTGATACCGGCGAATTAATAATGATTCGCCAATAGGCCACCGCTTAATAAGCGTACCGTGTACGACGCATTTATTCCGTACGTACGGTCGAAAAAGCTTTTTCCCGTTATTTATTCACGCACGTGCCCGAGTGGGTGGGGATAGGTCCGTCCCCCGTCGCGTTTTTTGGCCGCCGAGTAACATTAAACAAATTCGCGACTTCCGAAAAGTCGGTATTACGCGCATAGTTCGAGCGGCGGCGGTTGTTGGTGGTGTCCGACGCACGGGTGGCCGGATGGACGATTGGTGAATAAAGAGGGGACGTGACGCGCGCGCGTAAATTACGTAATAACACGATATACGTTCGAGTATCGGACGCTAAGAATATCACAGAGTATAGGCCGGAAAAACGAACGAACGAAGAAACAATAAATATAAACACCGGGACGAGAATGACTTGGGAACGAGCGTGCCGTACCGGTTGAATGTAGTTGAGTAAGACAGGAGGGGAGCGCGATCGTATTCGTCGGAGATAACCCATTCACCCGTACGGCGCGCGTCATATCGGAGATACGACGCCATCGCGATTCGATTTTTCAATATTTCGCGCCGGGTTTAACCGCATACCGCGCGGTAGAACGGTTTCGTACGTATTTCGTAATTACGGTAACGCGCGCGCGCACCGCTCGTTATCAGCAGTTCGACGCGCCCGCCCGGGACGATTATTATTATTATTATTTATTCGTATCGTCGCACTTTGTACCGGAGATACGCCGCGTTTCACCACCCGGCCCGCAGAGGCGAATCGAACGGCCGGCCGACCGATCGAACGGCAACACCCTCGACAAAAACAACAATTCCACCCCGGGAAATTGGTTTTCGGAAAACGCGTGCGCGGGCGTGTGTGTCGATCACGTTGCCGGGCCTCGTGTCGTCGTCGTCGTCGCTGACAACGTGCGACACGGTTGGTGGTGATGGACGGACCGACTACTACTAACTATTACTTTTGGACGCGCGTTACTCGGTGTCCGGTATATCGACTAAACCAATGACGACGGGGCCTATATTATCGCTGCGCGTACGTAAGACAAATGATTTCGCGTACGCCGGATTCGGAAGTCGGCGAAAAAACCGTGCAGCCGCCGTCGTGTTAAAATGGCAGGAACGCGCGAGGAGGGGGAAAGGCGCCAAAACACGGGCTGCTTCGTTCGTCGGACGCGACCTTTCCGCCGTCCGTTGCCACGGAGGTCACGGTATAATGTCGTCATTGTTCCCGACGTGTCGGCTGCGAAGCTCCGACGACGCGCCTCTCTGCTTTTTAATAATATCCGACCGTCCCGATCCAAATTCGGGTACCATACGTGTGCGCGCACCACGATACCTACGACTACGACTACGACGACGACGGCGGTTGCTCCGACGAAGGCCGCGTCTCTCTTCGCGCCCCCACTCGACCGCGGCCGCAGCCACCACTCTCGGACCAACAAGGATCTTTTGTCCGACGCGCCGTCAGGACACTGACCCAGAGAAGTCGATTAATGTTATTATATTAATATTAATAATAATCGAGCGCTCGGATTTTCTACCACGTACGTTTGATTTGCGACGTAAACGACCCGACTTTTGGCGGATGAAACACGACGCGACGACAATGTCGACCGATATATAATAAACGTCGGTTCCCCGATATGGTAACAACGTTTGTATATACAGTGGCGATTGTGATGACGTAAGGGAAGAAAACGAAAAATCTTCGCCCGTACGTTTTCTTAAATGTTGCGATTTCGTTTCGCTGTTCGTCGCATGTCGGCAAACAACACGGAATAAACGAATAATAGGAACACACGCGCTTACCTTCCATCCAGCGGAACTGTTGCTGTCCCCCTTGTCCTTGAAATACGGCACGTTCTGCACCATCCATTCGTAAATCTGGGACAGCGTGAGCCGCTGTTCCGGCACCGAGCTGATGGCCTGCGTAATGAGATCCGCGTACGATTGGTTTCCCCAGGCGTTTCGTCGGCTGGACGTCTTCTTGGCCGGTCCAGTTACCATGCCGCTACCGCCAACGCCGACGACTTGTTGCTGCTGCTGCTGCTGCTGTTGCTGCTGTTGTTGTTGCTGCTGTTGTTGTTGTTGCTGCTGCTGCTGATGCTGCTGCTGTTGTTGCAGCGGCGAATGTAATCCACCGCCCGACGACGACGAAGGCCTGTTACCACCGACAGCACCGCCGCCATTCAGCGCTCCGGCACCGCCGACGTCCAACAATTGCGGAGGACTGCCCTCGGGTATTTGCGGCCCACCGTCTTCGGCGTCCGGCCTGGGCAACGGCCACGTATTGGACCGGGCCCGTTGAAGCGGCTCCAGACCGTAATCCATGCCGAATGAAGTCTCGTCTCTACAACAATCGTATATACCACGACGATTACTACGACGGATTTATTATTATTATTAGTTTTAAATTATTACCGTCACCGATAGCGCGAACGACGGAGAATAACACGATATTACGCACAACAGAAAATAAATAAAAACGTTTGATCGTCGAACGGTTGCGAAAAAGCCGCGAAATTAAAGTTACAAATCGCTTCGGAATCGTTTACACGCAATTTATGAGCATAACGTTACGCGGTTAAAGGAAAAAAGAAAACTATATACACACACACACACACACACACATACATACATATATATATATATATATATATATATATTTATTTATTTATTTATATATTTATAGATAAATATAGTTAGAGGCGTACGAGAGGAAAATATACGCGAGCGCGCGCGCACACACACACACACACACCCATAAACACACACACTCGCGCGCGCACACACACACACACACACGCGCGCTCACAAAACAGATACGCGCGCAGATAAAAAAAACGACGGGCGCTTCGCGAGTACACACAAATTGCGCCGCAACTGAACTGAAGACTGAACCGAGCGTAGCGCACTGACTGACGACGGCGCGGCCGCCGCCGCTTGAACGCGCGACGCGGTGCCGGGGGGGTAAAGTCACGAGGACGACACTGCGTCGTAGTCGACCGCGCGCGCAGGCGGTGGTGGCCAGTACGGTCGGTCGGTGTTGTGCGTGTGCGTGTGTGTGTGTGTTTGGAGGACGACCTCGCGGCGGCCACGCCGTAAAACAGTGTTACCACCACGTTGACGTGAAACGACCGGCGCGCGAACTACGAACCATGACCTTCCCCGTGACGTGCGCGTAGTCCGACAATAATATTATTATGGTCGCGGCGGCGTCACGTGTGTACGTACCAGCGCGTGCGCGCGCACGCGCACACACACACACACACGTAGACGACGTTACGTGTATATTATTTATTTTTCTCGGCGGCGAAATCTCTACGACGGACACTCGCCGTGAACGTACGTACCAGCACCGTCCCGGTTTCGGGCGGAAAATGATTCCGGAACGAATACCGTTACTGTCGTACACGGACAACCGATATACTTCGAATTATAAGCGCGCTCGTCGTTTGGCTGGGCGGGTGATCGTCGATTAGTGTAGCGAGTCTACGAGTTGTGCCCGCGTGGTATACACGGAGTAGGAGGGAACGTTTGAAACGATTTAATAATTTATGTACGAGCCCCGTCGTATTCGAACGTCGGGCGTTTCGTTATTTGTACTTACGGTCGTCGCGCGCACGTTCGACGGCACCGCGCGGGATTGTCGCGATCCACGTACCGTAACGCGATCGTTATTATTATTATACTGTTTCGGGCGCTCGCGTATATATAATAACGCTGTACGGACGAGGGTGTCAAGGACGGATATATGTCGTCGTCGTAATATAGTTTGACCCGATGGCGTTGACGGTCGTCGTCTCGTATATTATTTATCGCGCCGAAAAGCGTGGAAGTGTAGTGGGCCGGGAAAGGAAAAATTAACGTAATTAGTCCCCGGGCCGCGTGTCGGCGGCGGCCGTGACGATTGACGACGGTCACGGCGCGCTCGGGCGGGGGGAAACCGCTTCGAATTCCCGACGGACACGTGCCCGTGCGGCAATCGGTCGGAGATTAGCCGCGCGAATAATGACGCGATAATAATAGGGAATGTCGCGGGCGGGAAATAATTTCGCGGACCCGTCGCGGTGTACGAGGTAGTGGAGGGACGAACGGAACGTACGAAAACGAGCCGAACGACGTAACGCTCCGCCGTACGGTAAATTATTACGTCGCCGTACGGTTTAATCTCCGGCATTGTTCGCCTACTTGTATTTTGGACGCGCGATTAGCCCGGCGAACGAAAACGTTCGTCGCTAATAAATAGACGCGGCGTTTTTTTTTTTATTACTGTACGTACGTATTTGTTCTTGTTCGGGGCAAACTCGAGTAACGAGTATTACCGCAACCTATTCGACTTGGAAATGTCCAATCCGCGTCTCGTTCTTCGTCAAAATCGCAAGTAAAGTCGAATGGTTCGATGTAAACATTCGGGAAATGGAAAACGCTTGGCGCGTTCCACCGACCGCGTCGGTACGTTTTTCGTACCGGCAGAAAATACGAGTCGTCGGTTCGAAAGCGCCGCGGCAAAGTTCGTTACGATTACGATACGGTCGACATTTCGCCGTCGTCTAGTAAAACCCGAAATTACGAAACGGATTGATTCGATTGTCGACGAATTTTCGCTACGGGGTGAATTATCAATAACGTTTTCGAATTTCTCCGGTCATCCGTGATTGTTATTTCGCTAATTTTGATTTCAAATTATCGTCAAACCGTTAAGGAAACGTCTCGTCCGTCGATAAATCGAATTCGTCCGATTTATCAAAAAATACATTGTTACGGCGCCCGTCAACTTCGCCGCTACGAAACAGCAGTCGGTAAACTAGAGTACTTAGTTTATTCCAACGTCCGTTGGATATACGCGTTATTAACAATATACGACATAAAACAGTATTCGCCGCGTCGAACGATACCCGACGACGATTTTCGTTCGTATTTTTCAAAACATTTTACGCAGTTTTTTGTATTACAATTGTGCAAAACGTATTCGACGAACGGTTTTTCGAACCATCGGTGCCCCACATTTTTAAAACTGTTGGCGCGTACCCGACAAAAAACCGTCCAAAAACGGTTAACGGCTATACAAATATAATTGTCGATTCGTGGTTTAAAAAATCATCCGTGATATACGACGACCGAATTAGACGTTGAATATTGAATAGCGTTTTATATACGACGTGAAGACAAGAAAATAGAGCGGAGAATGAGCGTAGCCGAGATGAGAATGCTTTGATGAATGCGTGGGGGTAGTGACAAGAGAAGATAGTGTAAGAAACGAATATATAAGTGGAAGCGTAGGAATAACGTGGATTATGGATGAGGAGGAATAGACTTAGAGATGGTTTGGTCGTGTAAATGGAGAGAGAAAATAAGCAGTAAGAACGGTTATAGAATTGAGCGTAGAAGAAGTGGTTGAACGTGATATGAGGACCGTTGGTGTGTGTGTGTGTGTATAAGTGATATAGGCGATCGGGTCAAATGGTGGTTGAGGAGCAAGGTGGCCGAACACAAATAGCCGGGAAAACAAGACGAAGAAGAAGAAGATTTATATACGACGTATTTCAAAACGTAATTAGCGAGATTTTCGTCCAACAAAATGTGAACATCGGGCGGCGCGTGGACGGTGTAATACGTTCGGTGAAATACAAACGGTACTCGGCTTCGTCGGTACGCGGTAACGGATTCGATCGAAACGCGTCGCCCCCCCCCTCCCCCGTACATTTTCACGAGCTTTAGGTCGGCGAAACAGTCGAAAGCGCCGTACGCGTCGTTTTTTTAAACGTATGCCCGTAAGGCGAAAACGCGTACATTTTCGTTGTACGCGTTTTAGCCCGATTTCCTTTCGAAAACGGTAAACTTTTATTCGTTCCGCGAGTTACGTAATATTATAATATACCTCGTACTATATGTTACACATCATATATTATATTTATATATATATATATATATATATATATATATATATATATATATAACGCCTATAAACAAATGAAAACCGTACGCGATACCGACTGTTAAAACACAACGCGCACCTGTACGGCAGATGCACACATTCACACAGCCGTCGATATCCCCACGCGGGGGGAAGAGGTGGGAGGGAGAAAATTACAGCTGTCAATCAAAAAAAAAAAAATTTTTTATCGCTTAAGCCGTAAACGGTGAACACCGACGGACACTCTTCGAATAATCGTCGGTCTTACACCACGCGCGTAGTCAATCGGTTTTTTATCGGCTAACCTGCTCGACGGTACGTCCCGAGCAATTCGCGTGATTCACCGCGCTGTACAATACCAGCGAATATCTGGACGAGCCGTACCGTCCGTTTGCTAATACGTAGACGAGTCCCCGGCTCGATTACATTCCATACGCCGGTGATGTCCGCGCGAGTCGCGTCGTTTACCGGTTCAAATTTTTACCAAATACGTCTTCATTTGTTTATAATACATAATCCTTTTTACAGATCCTTAGCCTCCCAACTCTTAGAGTGTCTCGTGTCCGCTGATCGGCGGAGCCATTCCGTGTACTCTGTGTGTGTGTGCGTGTGTTGGTCGGCGATCCTTCTCGTGGCGAACGTTATGTGAGCTTCTCTTATAAGGCACTTGGATAAGCAGCAACAACGAACGTGAGCCCGCGTCGTTTATTTATTACCTCGTAAAATTATAATTTCTCTACGCGCGCTGCGCGGAACGGCCATAAAAGTACAAAAATACGACGGTGTTAATGAGCGTCGAAATCCAGAAACGTCAAAAGCGGTGCTCTTTACACGGCCGCGTAAAGCGTGAACATTATCGTGCACGTACGTAATTCTAAATAACAAAACGATCGGTGGACGTCGAAAAGACCGCGTGATTCTTCGCACCGCCGTACCGCGTTCTCATCCCGTCTAGTAATACTTTATTTACCGACGCGTTTTCGTATCCGAGCGGCACAACAACGAATTAACTCGTATTCGTCTGTTTGAAACGACCTAAACCTAATTCGCCGATATATTCGTCAGTTCAATACGACGTGAACGTAATTCACCGATATGGCCGATAAGTACGCGCGATACGGGTACGTTCAGAGATCGTAAAAACCCGTAAAATTGTTTATCCCGAACTTCTCGGCTAATTAATTTATTCGTTTATTTACAAAACGCCTTTCTCTTTCCAAAACGCCGTAATTTCGTCGCCGCTACTACTCCCTGCCACCACCCCCGGGTATACTAAATACGTATATACTAAACGATTCGAGCGTGTACGGATATTACAATAAGTGATAATGGCGTACGGGTCACGTCGATGATTTTGTCGCACGTCTCACGTGTCGGTCGACGGGTTTTAAAAGTCTCTCGAACCTCCCCGTCAGCTTCTGCCCTCTCTCATTCGCCGGTCCAGTGCCATTTCCGATCACGTTACCGGGCCATCGCGCACATTACGACGGACACTCGCGGTATTTGTCGTTGTTTCGTCGGGAAAAACACGAATTTACATTATTCGAACGGAGGCGGCGGCCGAGAGCCGTACAATGACGGATGACGACGACGATGCGAGAATGTTCTACATATATACCGTACGTATAATATACGTACATTGTAAACGGCTTTCAGAAATATACAATCGCGCACGGGCGTGACCACGAATTATGTACCGTCCATACACCGTCGCAGTTCACGGTTACGGTGTAATATTAAGCTTACTAGTCGCGAACAAACGATTTTCCGACAAGACGACCCCGCCCAATATTTCAATTGGCCCGCTGTTTGAATTTGTCGCCGAGTAAATTCGTTTTCCCCGAATCTGAACATTTTTCGTCGTCAGCAATTATTGGCCGTTCGCAATCGTCAATACGTTTTCAATCTCGACGAAATTTTAATGTTCGCGATTTTTACGGTTCTTTGTTTATTTCGTTTTCGACGTTTCTAACAATCGTTAAATAACCCCAAGGCAATTTTTAACGCCGGCTTGTAAAATAATCGTAAGCCGCGCGTAATTCGCTCGAGTATTTCCTGATTTAAGTCGTGCGATAAAAGACCACCGTCCACCGAACGAAATTTCGTTGTTTTTTATGCCAGCGCGATACCGCGATAAATTTGAATACCTACCGCGGCGATAATACAATAACGCGGTATATATTTAAGATAGGCGCGATCGATATAATAATAACGCCATTAAACCGTACTCGATTTTTTTCGATTTTTTTTCGTTCGACCGAATACCAAATTAGCCATTCAGCGTTAGCGCACACGGAGGTGAAGAATACGCGACAATAATGCGTTCGATTACTTCGAATTTCGTAACTTTTATGGACCCTTGATAATAATAGTACGATACGGATAACGGGATATACGCGTACGAGGACTAACGAACAATAATCATCCTCAAGCGGACACGAAACTAATAAAACCGACGGGTGTAACGGTAATATACGCAAATCCCGGTTTTATACATACAACGCTTTCGGAAATTCATTTTTTTCCCCCGATCCTCGTCGAATCGGTTTAACGAATCGGCGTCGCTTTTAGCATTTTCTCTGTTCGCGTTTATTCACTTCGGTTCTCCGTCCGAACATTTTCTTACGTTCGCCGTGATTTGTTCCGTGTACGGTAGTTTCGGCGTTTCCCTTACCGATTTTCCTTCCATTGTTCTTTCAGCAGTCAACGGTATTTACCTATATGCTATCCCTTTTATCGGTGTCCTATGCTCATTCCTCTCTCTCTCTCTCTCTCTCTCTCTCTCTCTCTCTCTCTCTCTCTCTCTACAATCATTTCAATTGCATATTCAGATCAACGAGCGTTTGGATCTTATCGCTAATCTCTTTATTCGACGCGTTTCAGCTTCCGTCTTCAATATATCGACGTTTTCTTTATCAACCATAAACATTGTCCAGGATTAATGTCACGGTTTATACAAGAACTGTTACCAACGTTATTTTTTTTTTTTGATATTCAAGCTTATCGCGTTTGTGGCGAGTAGGTTTTTTTCTTTATATAGAATATCTGCTTCAGTCGTACTATTCTGCTTCTCGGTACCGTAACACTCTTTCCGTCTTGTATAATTTTGCTTTCGAAAACTATTAACCGAAATATGGTAACCGTTTTGTTTTATTGTAGTGTCCGAACAATGACCACAGTATGACAACGAACACGGTAATAGTTATATGATAAATTATATACAAAACGAAGTAATATATAAAATAATATTATGATGGCGGCATAATAATTCGTTTATAACGCGTTAGATTACCAAAACGACTAAACAGCTTTTACGTCTATTACCGCTGACAGTGGGACGGTATGAATCCGAATTAACGTAATTTGGTCCGATAAATAAATCGGTTCTTTTAATAAAAAAGAAAATAGCGGGATTATTCGATTCAATTAACGGTTCGATAAATCGAAACGGAATGGTAATGAAGTCGTCGGGGGAAAAAACTGTAAACGAGAGCGTAATCCACGAAGTAATTAAAAGTAAAAACCGAACGAAGAAAACTAATCTAAGTGTAAACGTGAAATATCGACGTATCAGTTTGAACGCGTAGATTTTACGATTATGGTCGTCCTATAATTCTTTCGATTAATGTGTATAGAGTTTTTACGATAATTCGGTCTTTCGTAGTTTCCGTCCGGAAGTACACTAAAAATGTTACAACCGCAGTGCCAACGTGAAACGCATCTGTTCCGAACATTAGCAAAAAGGACGCGGGTAATGAAAACCACGAACTAAACACGAACTGTTCCGGACAAATTGTCGTTAGTAGGTACCGGTACGAGCGAATCGTATCCTACTTGCTAGAAATTTGATATTTCGTCGGTGTACTTACTATTATTAGTAACAACTAAAAACTAATAATAATATTTACGAGTTTTTATCGGGTAACGTACCTATATACTTCAAACGCGCGAGCGAGATTTTGTTTATTTTTATAAACGGCATTCCGCTCGTTTACACGAATACCGACGTACGTCTATAAATATCCACGCCGTTTACCCGCGTATTATATTTTAATAACGATTACAATAATAATAGCGCCCGCGTATTGAAATAAAACCCACGTAATTAAAACAAAAAAGTTCCACTTCCCTCGATTTATGTAATAACGTTTTCGTTATTTCCCCTCCCCCCTACACCATACACACACACACACACACACACACACACACACACACACACACACACACACACGCACACACACCCCCATCGCGATCGCCGTCTCGTTGCGTCATCGCCGTAAATGGTCCCGTTCTTCGGGTACCCTCCCGGTACCCTCGTATTAATTCCGACTATTTTAAACATCAAACGACAAAACACAATAACGAACACACACACACAGACACAACCGTCTCCGTACGCTATTGGTACGACGTTACGGCGCGTCTTTATATTATCCGTTAGTATGTAAAATATGCGCGGGTTAGGTCGTTATAAATGCGCGTGTGTCGTCGTCGGGTCGTTGTCGTCGACCCGCCGACCGACCCTTGATAATCTTCGGATTATTTTCGAACCGTTTTCGTTATTTTACGTACATTTCGGAAAGGAAACGGTCTAATAATAGTACACACGTTCCGTCGACACGCCTTTTTTTTTTACGCGTCTAACAGGATCACCGAAATATTTACACGGCTAACCCCTTAACCTACACGTTCCACACAATAATTATTTCGTAATACGTAATTACGCGCCGACCTGACCGTACGATCGCGGCCACCCCCTCCATCCCACTCGTCTATCCGTCCCGCACGGGCACTTCGTCGGCCGTTAACAAATACAAAATGTCGGCGATCGAACGACCGGCAACAACAATGCTCCCGACCTAACGTCGGTATCGGCGGGCCTCCGGGGTCCGGACGGGCCGTGCCGTTCGTCGGGTTTTGTCGACGGAGACGTCGTCGCGGGTGTGGCGCGTCGCGTAATAAAAAGTACGGCTCCCCGCGTCCCCGGGCGTGCTCCGGAGCCGATACCGAGACGGCGCGACATAAACGCGGTCGGGTAGTAATCGTTCAGTCGGTTGACGTGTATCGTTATTATATTAGCCGGTTAGTGTGTGTATTTCAACGTCGCGGTCCGGGGGAGGGGGGAATAATCGCGTCGATTACTACTTACGCGCGCGTATTACGACCGCTTCCGTGATTACGTACTTATACCGGAGCGAACCCTTTTCAAATTTTGTGCGTTCTTCACGAAAGAAGTGGTTTTTAAAATAAGCGCCGGGATGTTGGATAGCCGTTCGCTATGCGGTCAACCGACCGATAATATAACACGCGGATAATTCGATTTAAATCGTTTAGATTCGCGTACAGTAACGCGTATAACAATTAATTAACGTCCGTATAATTTATGCGCGATAGTTTTGGTTTAAGGATACCGTGTAAAGTTACGGGAACGAAAATGCGTATTAGATTTCGACGCGTTTCGGATTTACGCGTAAACACGACGATCTACGCATAAATTACTACGGGCGCGTAAATAATAATAATAATAATAATACACGTACCGTACATACGTTCCCGCCTAATTGTTTTCGTTATTATTTATAATTTTGTTCTCGCCCGCGGTTCAACAAACGAAATCCGCGTCGTTGCTCGCCTTATCGTTGATAATTATTACTTCCCACAACATCGAGAACCCGTCTCGTCTTCCGTAATTTCCACTTTTTCGACGATATCTGACTGTAGCGGTTTATACCGCTACCGTGTTTACAACGCGCGCCCGCGTTATATTTACGTATTTCCGACGCGCCGGTTACGATAACGTTCGCGCTTCGAACGAAAGTCGACGTACCGAAATATTACTACTATTTCCTAACTTGACGGACGTCACGCTACGGAATTACATTGACGAACGCGCCATTTTTTCCGTACAACAAAAGGACGAATTATCGATTTCAATCGTACAAAGTCCACGGTTAATATTCATTTCTCGGGCGACGTCGCGCAATTCGTTCGATTCTTAACGTAATCTATTCGTTCCGCGAACGTGTTTAAAACCGCACCCCAGTAATGACGTAGATTTGTAACAATAACGATATTAGCTCGTTCGTCCTTCGTTATCTGGAATACGGGAACCGAGAGAACGCGTTTTAAGTTTATTATTATCCAAATTGTTTCAATCGGCGTAATATTATTTATTTATCGCGTGGCAGTCGCCGTCCCGTAACGATTACGTATATTTCTCTCACCACCACCCCTCCGCCCCGTCCCGTTTATCTCGCATTAATACATACGGTTCGAATTTCCGGTATCGTAAAGTCAACAAAATTCGACAATTATTGGATTAATTTATCGTTTCGCTTATCCCGCACCTTGATTATTTTCTATTTCGATACGTTCGGACGTTATTACTTCGCCTAGTCAAGCAACGTACGACACGAATACCGACGGCAAATAACAATAATGTCCAACGAACTGGTTGTTGGCAATTTATCGCGATACCGAATTCGAGCGAAAATCTAAAACGCCGTTATAATTTGTTTGTCGCCCGCGACGATTATTCGCCGTCGGAATAAATCGGCAGCGACAGTCGTCCGTATTATAATAAAGTCGTAAATTCCTCGAAATCGTAATTGTCGCTATTTCGTGAAACATTATCGTCAATTTCGAACTTAATAGTAATTAGCGCGGTGCGACAATTGGCGCGCCAAACAACTACCCGGGCGTATCCCTTAGCACCTGTGCAGTGGCGTACTTAGACCTGAATTTCGAGGGAGGGGAGTTAATTTTTATATAAATAAATCGGAAGACCCTAACGAAACAAGACACGTTACAAACTTTAACAGTTTATTCGTTTTAACCGAACGCGTTATATTATAACGTGTGTATAAAAATATTTTATTTTTGTTCGTTATTATTGCTTAAAAATATACGACTCGTAAGAAATTCATTTTTTCTAACGATTTTCGGGGAGTGTTACCCCTTCCCTCTGTTAGTACGACACGCATCTGTGGACGCAAACGTTTTCCGACACTCGTCGTGGTGCTTACCAAATACGACGACGACGATTAAGAATAGATTTCCGTATTTTAAACTGTCCTTACTGCGAACTTTCGATCAATATAAAAATACTAAACTACGACAGGACGATTACGTGAATTAAAATCGCAAAACACGGGAAATGATTCTCAATTATAAATAAAATTCGTACGTATTAATTATACCTATAATAATCCTCCCGTACCTATAATCAGTACGGTACAAATTATAATAAATCGCGCGTTACGTATTTATTTTAATAAATAAATACATATATATTATATGTTAAACGTTATTTATATACTATTTAACCTTATAAATATATTAATATTTATTACGTTATTGATATTTGTTAAACAATTTTTGCAACGATAAATTGTTGCCTCGAAAAACGATATTGAGAGAAACTTTGTTTATTACTATCCTTTGTAGATTTTTGAAATTCGAACTTCGCACGCACATACATAAAAAAAAGTTGCGGCGAATGTTTAAACGTTTTTTCTTTTAATATTTTAAAAATGGCGTTCGTCTAAACTCGTAACAAATTTTCAGAACTTTAAATACGAAAATTGCGTATGTCCAAAACGGAAATATCGACAACTTTTTTTGTAATATTTTTTTTCGAAAGGTTTCAGCGCAATTAAGGCAACTATCGAGAAAATCGAAAAACGCGTCGAACAAAGTAGTACCAACTAGATAAGATTTTCTATCGGAAAGTAGATAATACGTGTGAAGGTCGGCGCATTCCTTCCATACGAAAAAAACGTTACTAAACAAAATTACGTAAAACTACGTTCGTAATTGACGGAACTAAAAATGTTTTTGTATTGTCCGAAAACTAGAATTTCAAAACATGTTATGTTACGGTTTTTCGGTAGTTTTTTGCGATTCTCACGTAAGTGATTGGGAATTTCCAAAAGCCCCCTGCAAAGTATCGACCGAGTCAATTATTCTATTCAAAAAGAATACAAACGTTTTGATCAAAACGAACATCCGACAAAGTGCCTTTCACAAACACGCAAAACCGCGTTTCGCTCAGAATTCAAAATTATTTTATTAGTAAAAACAAAATATACAAATAAAAGCTACGATACATTCGACGTAAGTCGAATATATAAGCATTTTTACGATTCATTTACCACCTTAAATGTAAAGGATCGCGCGTTTTTTCGAAAAAACGTTTACCGACATTGTATATTCGTCGTCGACAATACCACCACAAGCAGCAGGGACTTGCCAAATTCATTACTCCGACGCTATAATAACGGCGGTTTTTTTTTTTTTTTTTTTTTTT
>JAIPRN010000866.1:28421-62297 GCA_025469175.1 Geopemphigus sp. TES_GeoC_2020 | reverse complement strand
TATACGTGTGTGTGTGTGTGTGTGTGTGTATATAAACATTAGACGTATAGTGTACACACGTACTTACATAAATCCCCGACGTAAAAGTATGTTGACTTTTGGCGAAACTTTTTTATTTTTTCCTCGTTTTTATAAACCCGCGATACAATTCACAAGGGCGACGATTTCGAAATATCGCGTATACATATATTTATATATAAACGGTAACACGTCAACCGCGTGGATACGCCATACACGATATTACACGGCGAATATAAATAAATATTACGCGCGCATAATTTTCATATGGGTCCCCGATATTTATGCGTATATAATATAATAATATACGTGTACGCGCTCGCGTATATTCGTATGTAATGGTGAAATTTATAGCCGGTGCCTGTGTCAACTTAATAGGGGTCTTGGGGGTCAGGTGGTTTTCCCTGAGCCCCGTCGTCGTGCTCGCGGGGGGCTTCGCGCCGGCCACCTGCAGCGGGATGTGTTTATACGCGCCCGTCTCGTACGCCCGTGCTTCGGTAGTGCCTATAAACGTACCGTGTACGTGTATATTTGTACGTGTATGTGTGTGTTTTATATAGGTACCCAGGGGTAAATGAACAATAGGGGCACACACACACATACACAAACGGGGAAGTTAACTTTTGACACCGACCTGCAGGAAGTCCTCCGCGTGCCCGCGAACTGTGTATAAATTTTATAATTAAAAACGGTTACTTAATATTCATGCGCTTACGCGTTTACGCCCCATTTTGTTCATTCTGTGCACCCGTGGGAATCACACACGCACACACATCGATCCCGTTTTATCGGATATTCATATCTGACCGTTTTAATCGTCCCGTTTATGCGTACCCGCCGCCGTATAATATTATATAGTTTGTATAGCGACGGCGAAACGTCGTCGTTTAATATTCGCCATATACGTTTCGATAGTGTGCCCGCCGTTGCACGGTTTAATCAAATTTAAAAACGAAAATTTAATTTTCGTGGACGGCGAGTAATCGAAATATTATTATTCCAACGACTAGGTGAATACTACGTACAAATATGCGGCAAGTTACGAAATATACTTTTGCTAAAAATTACGATTCCTTCGAACGTTTTACGTTTAATAATTATACTAATAACATAATATTACACATAAACTTGAAAATCTTTAAATTGTTTAAACATTATTATAATATATATATATATTAGGAATTGCGGTAAATTATGTATGTATATAGAACACCGAAAAATTAGTAATATATTAAATAGCGAATAAAGAACTTCCTGAAAATTCAAGAAATACATTTACATAACGGCGTACAAAATAACAAAATGTATACAGTTAATTTATTCGGTAACCTATAGGACTTAATATATTAAAATATTTGATACGCTTAAGGATAAGAGTATACAATTTTCATAGAAACTTCATATTTATGTAACACGAAAGTTGAATATTACCGATTATATTAATGTTAACGGAGTATGTACTCGGCTTTTGCGAATTTCCGAAAAAATATTTTACGGCGAAAACGTTTCTTTTTTTTTCGTTAATAAAAACGCGTAAGCGAAACGACCGTAAATATCCACCGACAAATCGTTCTCGGTGTCGTACACGTCATTAGAATAAACTTAGACGCGTAAAATCTTTAAAATTTTTATGGCGGTTGTCTAGTAGTCGTTATTGAGAGATACGCGTATTCGAAGTACTATGTAAGTTGACGTTTCATTTATTTTATTACGAATCGTAAAAATGGGAAACAAATAACTAAAAGAACAACGATAAATTGTAAAAGTCACGTTACATTATCTATCTAGCGTTTTATTTATTTTTAATATTCGACAAATAGAGACGCGTTTTTATTATTATCGATATACATATTAAACGATCGTTCACTTTTAATGTACGTTTAACTATTGTTGCTTTCATGAATCGTACAAAATATTCGTTCCAATATACTAGAAAATATTTTAACTCGCCTACGTTTATTTTCGATTATAAAATTAATAATCATTTCGCGTGATAGTTATTACGTACGCTGAACTATTTAATACTAAAGTACGTAAATTTTATCCCAAAATGTTTTAATAATTGTACCTATTGCGATCATTACTGAAATATCGTGTAACGTAATTCGGTATTTTCCATTGTACTATTTGAATATCTAATGTATATATCTATACATATGTGACGTATACTTATTCGTATTAACATTTTATATTAAATATAGTAATAGGTTTCGATTTTTTTTATTAAACGGCAGATACTGTATCATTTTTGAGAAAAACACTTCCTATATCCTTCCGAATTATACGCGCCTTTAATTCAAAAAGTTAATAATATTGACACGTCATATATATATATATTGCCGATAAGGACTTTAACGGCTTTGGTGCAGACTTGCAGTGCATACGCCGTACGCGTTTACATTCGCGTATAATATAGGTTTATATTTCCGATAAACAACACCTGACATAATTATCATCCGCTTACGCGTACGGGTGTGTGATATTTTTATTTTTATAATCGGCTAATCCGCAGTGGATTTAAATCTCATCGCTGCACCCTCTATTTGTTATATTCCGGCAGACTTCGGGCGAAGCGTTTTATCAACAATAATAAGAGGGGAACATAATATTATATTATATGACGTGCACGGAGCAACGCGTATGGATGTATTAATATATAAATATGGCGAACGCGCTTCAAATTAATTCCACGTCACATACGCCGAGTGGTATTAATATTTTCGAAAAAAGGAAACGATTGATGATCGTATTTTACCGCGGTAACTGGTAAAATGTTGGTCCGTAATCCGCGTAGTTCACGGAAATGTCAAATCAGTGTCTTGGATTTTTTCCCTAAAGAATAACACAATTTACGACCTAATGGATATTTTCGTGTCTAGTATAGATAAGGCACACACACAAAACACGTCCATTATATATATATACAACCACATTGGTATACTCGCGACCAACCTGCTGGGGGCATTGGGGTTTTTATTTAATTTGAAAGCGATTCTAGATCGCAATCGCGGAAAAGGCATAAAAAATATTATAGTCGTTTTATTACGTATAGCAAACAGACTTCTTTCGTTCCGAGTTTCGTACACATTTTTTTTTTATTTTTACCTGACTGAAACGTTATAGTATGTATCGTTGATATCATTATTCAGATCAAGAAAGTTTTATTATCAGCAGTATATACCTACTATACCTACCTAGTTTTTATGAATCTTTCTCATACAACCTCGGCCCTCGCTATATCCTAAATCGTCACATAGAATGTAAACGTATATATTGTGTGTGTGTGTGTGTATGTGTGTGTATGTGAGTGTGGGTGTATAGTATGTATATACATATATTATCAACGATTCGAAACATTATTTCGACTATAATACCGTGTACGATAAATACTATGTTCACAATTTCGGTAAATGAAACAGGAAACACGAAGCGATTCAACAATAACGCCTAAGGCACCAAAAATACACGATATAACGTAAAAAGTTACGCAGCGTAATTTTATACGTTATAACAAGGAACATATAAAACGTATTAAAATTAATTATACGTACACGAAATAAATGTCGTTCGCGCCACGGAAATCATCACGTACGTGTATAATTGCGTTCAATCCGCGTCGCGTTAACCGTAAAAACGTTTCGACGGTTCACGATTAATTTATAAATTTTACGTAAATATTTGGTTTATTTCACCCTCCCCTACCCATCCACCCACCCTCCCGGAATATCCGTAATTCTATATCGATTCGAATAAAGACTTAAACTATAGTGTATAATAAAACGGTAGTTTTTTTTTACCACGTAAAATCGTATTTTATATTAATTATAGAATCCGCGTTAATCGACTGTTTACATCGACGGGCGAACAATATAAAATGACGACTTTTTGGAAAATCGTAGAGTTAATAGAATTTTTTTACGCGTACATGGGGGATTTTTTTACACAAATAAATACGCCCAAGTCCATATATACGCGTATAAAAACTCGTCTGTACGCTTTGTGTACGACAACGTCCGACAGAGTAAATAAAAAACATGAAAATCGTAATAATATGAAAAAAAAAGCGAAAACTGCCGAAAAAAAAATGTATATATATATATATATAAATAGCGAATACATATTGTGACGGTGATGGTCGTCTGTCTAGCGCGAAGTCGCGTAGCGCGCGGATGGGCGGATGACGAGCAAGGGGCGTGCGAAGTGACACATTACGGGCCTAGGGGTACAATGCCACTTATGGTGTAACCCTTCATAATTCATTAGCAGCGGACGGGCATCAGGGAGTGGGGATATGGCGAGCGGAGACCAATTCAGTAGGCCATCATTAGCAAGTGGACGACGGTATTAATTAACGGGTTTTGAAAAGGGACGCACGAGCAGCGGTGGTGGTTGTGTGTGTATATGTGTACGCGCTGCATTACTGTACACTGTATACACACACACGTATACAGGGACAACGGTCAATATGTCACACAACCCTTCACCGTGAGTGACCAAAACTACGCAGCCAAAACTGCCCACCCTCTGCGGCTCACCGACAGTCTCAACTCGCGCCGCTGTCGAGAGCGATCGCTATTTTTAGTCACACGCGAAGTATCTCGAAAATATATATATATATATGTGTTTATACACGCGCGCGGGTACGTATATAACGTATATGTATATAATATGTAACACACGCCATCATCAATCATTTCCAATACGTGGCGTGAAATTATTCCACCAAAAGTGTATTCCGTATACGTACGCGAACACGCCCGTATCGAAATTACTAAACAATTTTCGTTTTTTCGTTATTATTTAAAGGCTCCGATATACGTCGCGGTTCTGTAGCGTTGTCGTTCTCAGCTACTGCGCGAACACCGTTCGCGATATTCGTACGTTATTTTCGTGTCGCCGTTTTCCGCGGTCGCCGCGCGTGTATATAGGTGCCGATGGTATGGTCACGGGAGTAACTTCGTTCACGGAACGGTCGAAGGTCCGCGAAATCCCGCGAGCTTCGCGAATCGCGTAAAATCCGTCGCGCTTTTTCGTCCGTCACCCCGAACTGCCACGTGGGGAGTTAATTTTTAAATTACTAAATCTGACGAGCCTAACGAAACAAGTCACGTTATAAACTTTTATAGATTATTAATTTTTATATTATAACGTGTATTAAAGTATAAAAAAAATTTAGTTTTTCGTTGTTATTGACGATAAAAATACACGTCTCGTAAGAAATTAATTTTTCCCAAAAATTTTCGAGAGGAGGGTTATCCCTCCCCCTCAAAATTCCCCCCGTTAGTACGCCACCTGTATACGACGGTTATATACGAATCGATTTCCAACATAATAATAATAATAATCGGTAATACACCGACGATAATAACGTTGGAAATTGAAAGTCCGCGTCGCAGTCTCGTCAGCAACGTAGACGGCACGAAATAATGCTCTTAGCTATTATCAAAAAAAAAAAAAAATAATACGTATATACGCTATATGGAATTTACTCGCGTAAATCCGTTTTCCTAATAATAAGACGCGCGGTGTCGCTCGGTAAATGTCTTTAGCATTGTTCGTGTTACTTTCGAATTGGCCCGCGCGCACTAATCACACCGTTGTCGCTGTCGTTTTACGCGATCGACGACGTTCCGTTGTCGCTGGCTACACAATTACGCGCGACGCGCGAAAAACCGTTCGTAACGGCACGAACGCGATTATCTCTATGACATGGTCTTGGCCCGATCGTCTATGGCGCGCGGCGACCGTTCGGATAAATACTGTACGCGACATTATAACGTATCCCCGCAGAGAGTGCGACGTACACCCGAGAGTGTCGAACAAAATATTTCGGCGAAAGTTTCCCGGGTAAATTCACTTTTCGCGCGTGCGCGCGTGAATAATCGAAAGCCGACGTGATGTATCGGTTCGCGTATTAACGCCGAACATATATATACGCGCGCATGTGTGTGTGTGTGTGTGTAGGGAGTAAAATCACCGCGTTATTTGCACAACGTAACGTAAACGCGCAAAATATTACCACGGTTAACGCGGGAATATATTGTCGTGTCGGTACTAAGTACACTTCGGCCTTAATCAACGAGTTTTCGTAAACGACAATCGCTAATAACGACGCTGAATTGGACAGTCCATTATATTATTTCCGAACGTTCGTCGTTACTGGTTACTTTCACCGCGTATTATTATTATACGCACGCGCATATACATATTAATCGTATGGCCTAATGGAATCGTGATCGGCCAACACGGTGTCTCGTGATATATATATATTGTTATAATACGTCTTTTCTCGACGATTTTCCTTCGCTCCGTTCCAACGTACGAACCGTCTTGTTCGAAAACGCTCGTGTACCCGTAATACCGATTGATCGGCTCCGCGCGATACGCAAATGCGCATTGCCGAACGCCAGTTTCCCGCGTCAAATATAAATCGTCGCGGAATTCGAAACGTCAATCTCTTTTCCCATAAATGTATATTATACGAGCGCGGTTGAATTCTCTAACGTATACGACACACACGTCGAGGTAAAAACGTCCATCGCCGGACAACAGAACGATATACGCGTGTAACGTAACGTTACCCATTATTATACGCGCATATTCTTTTTGTGACATGTCGTAAACGTCGTTTCATTATAAATCCACAAGGTCGTATTGGTACAGTAACCGACTTAGCCTCGCGTTTATTATATTGGCGCCATTAAGAAGTCCCGTTCTGCAGCGTACCGACAATTTTTATTCTGTTTGGCGGCCGCGGTTTACGTCGTGCGCCGTTCCCGATACATTGTTCGTTTACCGTCCGTAGTACATATTTTACGACGGCGGTACGTTGCAAGTTCGGAATCGGCGAACAAAAAACCGCGCCGATACGTTCGTCGACAATTACGTTTTCGGGCGTCGTTAGTACTTTTGGTATAACAATTTCTCAAGAAACGTACACCGGCGCGATTGTTTCCACGATCCGTCTAGTTAACGATAATAATAATAAAAACTAGTGTTATTAGCGGAAATCCGGGGACGTTATGGATCGTAACTCGTAATTTTTCGTTTTTAATTCGTTCTCGCGGTATATACCGTAATATATATATATTTATTTATGACGTAATTATCCGTCGAGACCGCGCGATTTGAAAAATAAGTCCGTTCTTAAAGGCCTGTGTCGGGTCCTAACCGCCGCACGAACAAGACATGAACCGCGCGACTTCGACCGCGCGCATTATTCAATCGTTAAGTGAACCGCCTGAATGTATTAAAACCCTATCCGAATTGTATATTATATCGTAATAATTATTCTAATGTGCCCGCGACGTGTGTATAATATTAATAATGCATTAAGCCGACGGCGACCCACGCACCTGTGTCCGAACGCCGGAAAAAAACCCGCGCGACATCCTGCTCGTGTTTTTTTTTTCGAAAACGATTTTCATTATATTGTCGCGCGCGACAATATTTCCCGGTGTCGGCCGCCCGCCTATAAACACACAATCGTGCTGCGCACTATATACCCATTAAGTGTATATAAATGAATTCGTGCGCGCGCGCGTGTGTGTGTGTGTGTATTATATGAATACGCGCTTAAGCGAATTTTTTTCGACTTGGGCATATTGTACGAATAGAAAAAGAACCTTTCCGTCGACAGACAACGGAAAAGTACGTAACCGCGTTATATACACGCGTATATATATATATATATATAATGTACACGACGTGATGCAGACTAATAACACCTTTTTAGTGAAAAGAGCGTAAACGCATTGTTCAAACACCATTAAGAGGTCGTATAATAGCGTTTCACGCTGATGCGGCTTCGCAACAGTGTAATAAGTAGTGCCGGTAGTTTTCGGTTTTCGGTATAAAGCGGCCAATATACGCGCGTACGTTCATTTAGATTCTTATAATACGCGTCCGTGTTTCGCGGACAATAAACGGATGCAGCGCACGCGGCCCCGATCCCTTAGACGGCACGTCCTTTTAATTGTTACCGAGTCACCGCGATTCGGCAACGAACGCGTACGTATTTTATTCGTTCCGTTCGCACCGATCGGTCGCGAAACCGTTGGCGTACAAATATATATATTCCGAAAAAATAAATTTCGCGCCGACAACCATTTCGCTCGCGGAATCGTTCGCCTTTCTAACGACTTCGCGGTTGTACCGTACGAACGACGTTCGCGTTCGTTCTAAACGAGCGACACAATTCTTCGACAACGGAACGCGTACGGGACATCCGCGCGCCCGTTTCACCGATCGATCGTAATATCGCGATGTAAAAAAAACGCGCTCGGCGTCCGCGACGATATTTAAAACCGCCGACGTACGCACGTTTTCGGATCCATTAACACGAACGCGTACGCGCGCGCGCGTTCCGTTTCCTCTCGTTCGTTCTTTTCCCTTATTCGTCGGACCCTTCTCGGTTTGGACAGCTGACGACCGTATTCAATGGATATTTTATGTCACGCGCGTGTGTATATAAGACGCGACGTGTGTATGCGTGGGGGACAGTACTATTTTCGAACGTTTCCGCCAACAATGTATTCGATCATAATCCGGCCTTTATTATACTCGTGTTCGTGGTATAGTGTAACGAAATAACACACTCGAACGACAAACGGCGCGCGTATTGTTGCGCGATATCTTTGCGAACGGCGAAATAGAATTACGCGCGCGATGTAAATGACCACCGGGGTGTCGAGCCGATTATCGGGGACCACGAAAATATACCTAACCCTCCTCCCCGTCCTCGCGTCCAATTTAATTCGCGATAAACGCGTCAAACCCGAAAACCGACCGATTCGGTGGCGCGTTGGCAGGACGCTGACGAAATATCGTAGTTTGCTCGACGGTATTTACGGTTTAAACCGCGAACGGCGATCGCGGCATTGCGCATTATCGCCGAATCGTCTGTCGTCGTTAATTGCCCGTACGTGCGTCGTTTAAAACCACGAAACTAAGAACGATTCGGGCGATACCGGTCGAACGTGTCGGAACGAAACGGGAAACGTTACCGGCGGCGATTCGGAATTGACGAAAAGTTCACGGACGCGTTGTAGTGCGAACACGAATACCGCGGCGGTAATAAAATTAACTCGGTAATTGGAAACGCGATTTGTCTCCAATCGAATTCCCGTCGTTTCGATCGATAATCGATTTCGTAAATCGTTTTCGTTTTTGATAAATTCGAACGTTTCCCCGGGGTCGCGAAAATACGCTTTTACCCACCCGCGGCGAAAACCACGTCAAACGAATTTTCGGTATAACCGAGCGCGTTTACCGCGACGGACGTCGTTCGTTGAACACCGGTCAGGTTTTCAGTTTATACGACGTTCGTCACACAATAGAAGGCGCTCGTCGAACGTAAAATCTGACTGAAAATTTGACTAAACCCACGCGCGCGGGTATATATATATATATAATATTTCGTTCGGTCTTTTCGCGCGCCGTACCTACAAATACGCGTATAGATCGGTTACTATATATAGACACACGTATATAATACATATTCGCCATCGGCTAAGTCGTCCGGTTAGGTATTAGATACACAAATACTCGTACGTATATAATAAAACATAACGACAATAATTGCGGTACGGATATCGTACAAATCACGATCGGACGACGTGTATTGTTACGTGTGTGTGTGTGTGTGTGTATACATATATGGTCGACGATGACGATAGGAGGTCCCTCGGCTGCGTGGTATGGGTCTGTATTGTATTATGCGTATATATATATATATATACATTTATAATATGTATAGAGTCTCGCGAAACCCGTGATCGTATATTCTATCCGCGCGTACGTTTTATCGAACGTACGACGTCGGCGCGTTATCACCGCTGTATATACGTATATATGCATATAGGCTATACGACACAAATCATATTATAAACGTTACGGCGTATAAATAGGGCTATTTGCCGGCGGATTGATTGTCGACCACGCGACTACGTGGGAATAGATACGGGAAATGTTCCGGGAAATTCGACACGGCCACGGAATTCCGTGGTCAGCGCCGGCGTATGTAACAGTAGTAATCACGACACGCGCGGAGGAGACAACTGCGTACTTATAGGAGTGTAGAAAAAGACGCGACCGGGGCCGTATACGGATCGTCCCCAGTTTTCGAATCGACGCTTCGGCACCGGACGACGGCCGATATACCGTCCATCCGTTCCGCTCGACAGAGCGGTTTATTTCGAGTCCGTAAACACACCCCGATCGCGCGACCTGTACGAGTTCTCGCACGATCTCCGGTACCGTATCGCTTATATAATAATATATTTATATACGCGCGCGCGTGTGTATAAGACAGTGGACTGGAGTGTATAGCGCACGGTAGTGAAAACGATAATAAAAAGAACACGTGTAATTTATGATAATAGAACACGTTTAACGCGGAGTAAAAAAAAAAAAATAACAAAACAAAATATAATACCGTAACTAATTAGAAAAATACCGCGATACGTACGTATGTGTGTGTATTAATAGCTATTTTATACACAAATATATAACATAAAATGTAGGAATTTATAATATATTCTTTGTGGTTAATTGGTCTGTACGTACGTCCGTACGCGTGCGTGTGTGTGCGCGCGCACGCCTGTAGTATGTGTGTGTAGACGTATACAAACCGCTTCTTTTAATTGCAGCTTCCACCGCTTTTTCCCGCAATTAAAAAAAATAAAAAAAGGTACACACACTGGCGCGCGCGAACACTTATTGTGTATACGTATTTCCGACAAGGTCAGCGGCTGTAACGACTGCAGCAGCAACAGCAGTCAATCAGCGCCAGCAAGTCTTCAGTTTTATTGGCCGTGTGGACGTGGCCAAAAGCGACTTCGCCATTTTATTGTATAACGCGCACGCACTCGTACGGTAATATACATGCGCCTATACGTGCTTGTATATTATACGTGTGTGTGTGTGTATATACATATATATATATACACACACATGCATACACGACGGCGCGGGAGTGTAATTCTGGACTGGCGTTATAGTGGCGGAGAAAAACGAATATTATATATAATAAATACTACCCACTCGATCGGCGTGACGAGGACCCGACCAGTTAATAATTTTACCTTTTTTTTTTTTTTATCAGAGAAGGCTGATCGGGTTTTGAATGGGAATCGAAGGAGTACACACACACACACACACACACTCAACTAGTACACGACGACGGCGTCGCACAGACATAGGTGCGGCCGAACTGCGGATTTATAACGCGCGCGTATATATACCCGCATATTGACTATATACATGTAATCGCCGTACGCGGTGCAACGCTGTCGTCCCGAATAAGAGATATCGGTTTCCAAGCTCTTGTTGTGTGTCCTTGTGTGTGTGTGTGTGTGTCTCCCGTTCCCGTGTACCTCCGGGATTATAACACGTATATATATATATGTGACCAGACGAAACCGGTATCAGTTTCTACCCGTCTGTCGCCGAAAATTTGTCACACAACTCACCAGACTCGGTCGTTGTTTTTTTTTTCTTTTCGAATATATATCTTATAGGGTTGGGTCATGCGTACGCGTGGTGAAAAAGACCTTTCGATTACCTCCAAATCCCGTCATCGACATTATATACACACACACACATATATATCGTGTGTCTTTACCGTATAGAGACTACAGACAGACACGCGAAATACTCGTCCAAACATATCAAAAGACCCTAAATCGTCGCGTTATATACACACACACACACACACATATATATATGTGCACGCGCGCCGGTTTAAGCCGCTATATTATATTATGAAAAACCACTAAGCGCGTCCTATATGAAACATTCGTCGACCGCGCACCGAAATTGGCGATAGTTTCTTCGTCGGAAATCCGCTTTTTTCCTTAAAACGAATTACGCGGTACTCGTAAGCGCGACGGCCCGTCATTCCTCCGACCATTTTTCTGTAATCGTTATTCCCGCGCAATTATTCCACGGTTCGTATACAATTATACGTCGCGAATATAAACACATTGAAAACGCGTTATTCGGTACACTAAAGGCGTGGTTTTTCGCGGTTCACGATATAAAAACGTGGCCGATGAAAATGTCGAATGGTCTTCGCTCGTTTCAATCGGTAAACGAGCGTGTTGTTATTGTTTGATTTGTACGAGTATACATATTATATACATATATGCTTCGTAGGAACGTACGCCGCGATATACGAAAACTCGTAATTCGGGTTTAAATCGCTTTTTTTTACGGGCGGTCGTACGAACGACATAAACGAAAAAACGTCCGAAACGGATTTACCGCGCGCGTTCCTCGTTCGGTCGCGGATAACGAACGTCCGGCCGGCCGGCCGAGCGCGTCTCCCATCCTTCGTTTCGGGTGATATATTACGCGTTCCCGTCGGTTGGAACCGCAACAGGAACCGGGTAACCGGTACGCAACGTGCTTCAACGCGAACGGTTTATCGTCGTTTCGTTCGATTTTCGCGTATGCGGACGGACGTACCGATAATGTGTACCACGTCGGCGGGCGTAGTACATTCCGTTGGCCCGTTCATCGGGTCCCGCGTTGTCGGCGCATTCCCAACGACCACCACCGCGTGACGCGCGGCTTTCGTAAAACCGCTCGGGTTTTCCGCGTCGTAGGACAATATAAATTAGGACGCGCCGCCGTTCGTCCGTTGCGTAACGTAAGCGCCCGAAATCCGAAAAAACACCGCGCACCCGCCCGTACCCGTCGCGGCCATCGTACGGCCGCCGCCGGGTTTTCGACATTTTCAAAAACCGTTCGTGGATCGCTAACGCCGACGGCCGTGTACGTCTTATAAATACCGCGTCGTGTTCCGCTGGCGTCTCGGCCCACGTATTTCGTTCGGTCCCGAAATACGTCCGGGTCCCGTGATACGCGTCCACAATAACAACGATATAACGAGTCCCCCGGTGCAACGTAATGTGTGCTCCTTGACATTGTTTCGCGTATAGGTAAAATAATAGTCCGGTACGACTATATGTTTTGAAACGTTTGTTTAACTGACCGTAAACGCGTATGGATATATATATATGTATATTTATATTATATAGTTAAAGTTCATACGCATATAATTAAATATGGCTGTTTTCTATTCGTGTTTTGTCCGTAGAAAAAACGCGCGTATTACGTACATAATAAAATAGCCCGTTATCTCGGTATTCCATCTTGTTTTTGACGTATACACCCGTAATTAGCAATTATACACAATGTAGATATCAGAGCCGGTCGCCGCGGCGGCGTTCGAAAAATGCGCGTACGAATATTCGGTAATTAAATAACGTGTAACGTGTGTTCCGGATAGGCGTGTGGGTATATACACATTATGTAGTCGTCGTCGTCGTAGGCTACGGCGCGTCGTTACACTTACGTTATATTGCGGACGAAATGTGATTTGCCCCCTCCGTCCGAAAACAAAAAAAAAAACCCAAAAACAAGTCCGACGAAAGGTATTCGTAAATATTACGACGGGCACGCGGTGAAATTAAAACGAAAACAATACTAGACTACGATTATATTGCGCGTACACAATATTACGTTTCCCATAAACTATTAAGCGTATATCAGCGGCGCTGATTGCTGTTAAACGTGTTTACATTAAAACGTATTGTTCCGCGCGCTAATTTATTATTAAGTTTTCGTGGTATACGCGCGTAAATAGGTATTACGCTCGCCATTACGACGAAAGAAATAACGACCGCTAGATTACCGTCTTTTACACGGTACCATTACACGGTATGTTTTCAAATTCAACGCGCGTCACCAGCGTACGTTGTCCCGGGCCCGTTCGATTTTCCAAAAAATTATCGGCCGTAGTTTTTTTTTTTTGGTGTGGGGAGGAGTAGAACGACTAACCAATATATCGTTATACAGGGCGTATAATAGCGCGCCACACCCGCCGTGCATCTATGCACGTACCGAATTGTCGGCGATCCGCGTGCCGATATATTCGGTTCGGCAACGCGTTTGTTCGCCGGACGTGGGGACGCGTAACGTTTTACGGCGTATCGAGCACGCGGTGTTCGCTCCGAATGTCACACATTCACGCCCGGACGGGACGGAAAATCCTTCTCGGTGCCGCGGCAAATATAGGCTAAATATCCGGGCGCGTTACGAGGACGGTTGAAAAGAAGTGATTTTTCATTGTTGCAAAAGGGTACGGGCGAATGACGAAAACGCGTTTTAAAAAAAATACGCGTTCGGCGTATAACGACACGATATAATAAAAGGTCTTTTGCACAATAGCCAAGTGTAGCACAGCCGTCCGTCATTTCTCGCCCTCGTGGCCGACAGAATAGAAAATCGGGTTCGCGTACGTAAACGGTGGGAATAAAACGTTCGCCATACCTCCTCTTCGTTTTTGCCCCGAAAATATCGCCCACGACGAGACGTGTGTGCTTACGAGCCCGACCGTTATTTTATTATAGACGCGCGTCGATTCCGTTCTACCGGACCGCCGTGTCCGAAACGAAATCGCGTATACGTATTATACGTACGCGTCCGACGGTCGACGGTTGAGCGGAATTTTATACGTCACCCGGGGATAGTAGGGGAGGCGACGAAAAATTTGGCTCGCGTTCTCGAGTACGGCGCGTATTCGTTCGTCGCGCGCGAGCGTACGTCGACAACGTACACACCTCTAACCGTAAAAGCGTATTCGCCTACGCGCCGTCGCGCTCCGAATGGCACGCGGTTACGTAAACAGCGTATTCCTGCACGAATCCGCCAGTCCGAAGAAGGGTACGCGCGTCGAACTCGACGACACGTCGTCGTCCATCGTCGTCACTTTAAGCGCGTCACGCGGTAAACGTTCCCCTGTTCTAATTACGCCGGCCCGTGTACCGCGTGTATACGCCCGCGGGGACTAATATTTAAAATAACATCGTACCCGACGAACTCGGGGTCGTTTTCCATCCGCTCTCCGTCATGTACGCCTCGTCCGTTATTTACGTACGATTTAATACCGCGTTTACGGTATTCGCGTTTGAAATGTCGTCGATCGAAATTCGATTTTCTCCCTGCCCTTCGGAACCGTTTTAGACCGGTCAAAGTACGTTACGGATTATGCCCGCGCAGGAACGCATATCGACCGTGGTCGTTTAGCGGCTACTAAACAAATATCGGAGACGATCGATTCGACCGTGTTAATGTACACGCGAAATACGGTTTCGTAATCGCGATTGTATCCCGTCAAGTAGTCGTTAAACAATTTACGATAAGTCGTCACGAATAGTCGCCGCGTTAATGGCGTGCCCCGTGCTTCCATACGCGAGTACGCCGTTGTCGCGATTATTAGCGTCGCGATAGGCTGCCGCGAATTCCGCGATAGTTTTTGATTTTCCAATAGAAAATCCCGGCGATCCGTGCGTCAATTATAACGATTAGTCAAAATCGATGGTTTTAAGACACGCGGGCTCGATCGAAGAAACCACCCGGTGACGGCACTTCGGTATACAGTGGTAGTGCTAGGCGTATGTAGACGCGAAAAACGCGTTTATATTGCGACCACGCGTTTTCATTTCGGTCGGGGCGCACTTTACCGGGTGGAGGGTCGGCGCATCGAACGGTGGAAAACACTGGCGTTTCGTGTATTCGTAGCCCCGAATTGGAATCGCGCTAAACCGGAGCGTTAAACGACGAAAACGAACCGAAACGACCGTAAAGAAACCGTATTTGAACGCGGATGGCCGAGGAACGATAGTCGCCGAAGGTACTTGTACGGACGAAACGACGTACGTAATTTGTCGTACGGGTTTCGAAACACGCGAAAACAACGTGTACGCGTAAATACGTATATATATATACATTTATACACCGGGCTCGACGTTTTTCCGAATTTATAATTTTCGTCGATTTCGCGTTACCGAGTTCGAAAACGACGATTTAAAAAACGACCGGCGATTTATGTTTACCGTTACATTTCGTTGTCCAGAAATATATTTATCATCGTAACCGCTCGCGTACGACGATTCGTTTAAAAACGATACGACCGAGTGGTCCTCCGAGAGTCCGAAACGCACACGTCGACCGGTGTTCGTCGCGTTTTCGTGGTCGGGGGGGAAACCGTCGACATTATGGGTGAGGGGAGGGAAGTATCGCGGACGATAGTGTACGGCGATTCGTCACAGCGTCGTAATCCGTCCGAACGGCGTCGTGTTTGTAAAAGGGACCGCCTAGGCGGTCGTTGGCCGTCCGAAAAACGTAAGAAACCGAATTGTCGCGTCCGGTTCGAACGCCGAAACATGGAACGACGTAACGGAATCGATACGTATCGTTTACAGTCCCCGTGTACGTTTTCGTTCGCGCGACCATTACGTAACGGAACGAACGAACTTTCCGGGTCGTCGTCGTTCGTACGACGGACGGTTGGTTTTCTGTCGAATTATCCCGACAGCGTTGTTTGACGCCCCGGGGCCGTCCGCGTGTACGGGATTTCGGTCCCGAGACTCGTCGTCGCCTCGTGTACCAACGGCCAGTAGCGTACTAACGGGAGGAGGGTTTTACCCTTCCCTCCCCCTCACGCGAATATTTTTACCAAAAAATTTTTTTCTCACGAAACGTATATTTCTAGTCAACCAGAACGAAAGACTAAAATATTTTTACACTTCGGTACACGTTTATGACGCGTTCGTTAAAAACGAATAATCTATTAAAGTTTAATACAACGTGTCGTTCCGTTAGGGTCGTCCGGTTTATTTGTTTAAAAATTAACCGCCCCTCCCTGGCCCCGAAATTCGGGTCTAAGTACGTCACTGCCTACGGCCAACATAAACGTACACATTCGCCCGTACGTTACCGTTAATGGTCCGATCGTTTAATTTACGCGTGCGCCTACACGAGAGTCCGATAATTTACAACAACGTGTATATGATAGACCCGATCGAATACGTCGTGGCGAAATAACAATTTCCCGTCGTCCTCTCGCCGCCACTGCACCCACGCGCCCGCGGTATATTACGAACACACCGTGCACACTTACGACGACCCGCGTATATCTACGTACGTATAAAACACGCGCGCGCGCCGATCAAAGGCATTCAGCGAGATCGTTCGCCGGCGCGGTAGTCGTATTCGTTTATTATTGCCGTACACGCGCGTATAAACCGTCCACCGACCTATGGCCGTGGTGGACGGACGACCGAGAAGATTATTAATACGCTGAAAACCGATAATATATATATATATATATAATAAACGAGCCGGTCGTGCGTCGCCGCGTTAAATTGATACGTACGCGCCGGGATAATAGACGCCGCCGTAAAATACGGCCGAGGCGCGGCGGTACGTACACAATGTGTACGTATACGGCCAGGCGCGGAGCGGAAATTTCAGGAAATTTTCTTCGTCGAATTTATTTATCGGCGGCGCGTACAGAAGTGTACACGTTCGCCCGTGTCCACCCCCTGCCGCGTTAAAATAAAAATCGGAAGGATCGGCGGCGGCCAAGGAACGTCGGTGTCGTCGCACGTCGTATAGCGTAGAGTGGCGGGTGTGTGTGTGTGTGTGTGGGGGGGGGAAACCGACGACGGACGGTCGCGTAATAAAAATACACCGGCCGCCGTACGTCGCGCGGGACAGTGCCGGACGGTGTGGTAGCGGCGGCGCCGGTGGAAGTACTGGGCGGGGGAAGGGGCGGGCGGTCGCGGACCAGCCATTGGCCGGCGCGGGCCACGTCCACGCGGACGCCGGTGGGCGGCCCCGGCACGTTGGCGCGCTACGCGGACCGACCGGAACGTACACCCGCGTCGCCGACCGCCGGCACGACGCGCCGTTCAGTCGCCGTCCAGAGACCGTAACGCGCGCGTGTCCGCCCGAACGCCATCGACGACGACCCGTGCGCCCGCCGCCGCCGCCGTTCTCGTCACCACACACTCGCACGCACCGGACCTGCGCGCGCGTGCGCACATTCACCCTCCCGCGCTCATCCGACCGAGGGTAGTAGTAGTAGTAGTCGTCGACAATCGCCCGGCGTTTTGTGTACACCGAAGTCCGGGCGGGCGCCTTTTTTCCGTTCATCCCTCTCGCCCCCCCCCTACGTACCCGTCGGCACCGCATGATCGGCTAAACGAACCGCCGCGCGCGGTCTTTTCGCATTTACCGGCGACTTCCGTCCGAACCGACGGCCGGCCCTTCCTCACGGTTACACGGCGCGACGACGTATCCACACGGAAGTCTTTCGGCGGAACCGTACCAACGAAACTCAACACAAATGGTTACCATGTCGGCGTATTCCCAGTTCGGTTACGCGTATCCAACCCCCGGACAGCAGGTAAGACGCGATTGTTATATATCTACCGGTGCCGCCGTAGTATCGCCGCGGCCCGCGTCCTCGTTCTTAATCGTCGCCGTTACGGCGTTACCCGATTACTATTATAAAACGGTCGAACGGGGTTCGTCGTGCGCGATCAAACAAACCGTATGTGTACATGTGCATACCGGTAAACGCGTCCCCGTCGCGAACGGTCGGTGGCTTTTTTTACGCGGCCGGCCGCCGTCCGTCCTAATTAGACCGAACGTCGCGGTTAACCGAATACGTAACGACGGCGATATTTAGTAAAACCGTTTTTACCGGCAAATCGCGCGGAATTCCGTTGCTTTCGCCGAGAAAAAACCGTAGTACGTCGCCCTCGTCGTTTTATTATTATTTAACGCGCTCCTCGTTTCGGCGGCAATAACGATTGTTTATGAATCGCCGCGTCGATTCACAACGAGGCGGAGTTTCCACGCGAACGCTACTATACACACACACATATTTGTACAACGCGTACGTATATACGTACGCGTTGTACAAACGAAACTAATAGAATAAAGAATGAATAATTGCCGGGCGTATTACAAATAACATTTAGATAGCGTTTGGTGGAAAGGTTCAAAGGTACATATTAATAAGCGTAAATCGATCGGTATTACGTTCGGAATGCCACGGTGGACGTATTTTTCGAATACGCGCGTACCGCGGGCGAAAACGTGGATCGACGACGGCCGTATTATGCGCGAAAAATGTCGTAAAAACTAACGTCGGCGGGGGCTCGTCAACCATATCGGCGGACTTGTAAAACGCGTAAGCTATCGCCGCGCGACAACCGTAATTCAACGTGCGGCGTATCTACGTACACGAGTTCGTAGATAACTGCGGCTAATAAACAAAAACAAAAAAAAAACCAACGTCGTTAATTCGACGCGTGTTGGCGGGCGCGCGCGCGTACGTACGAGCGGTACCGCGTGTGTTTCTAATTATTGGACACGAATAATTTGTTTTCTCGTCAGATATCGGTAAAAAATGTTATCCCGCGAGGTTGCCTCGAGGTGACCGCGCGTAAAAGTTCGATTAATTACCGCGTTCCCGGGGCCCCCGGCAATCGGCAAAAAGGTCACCGTATACCGAATTCGCAGTATTTTAATGACGGACGGGCGGGCGAGGGACGTTTAAAAACGCGTTCGTTCGTCGTTCTGTTCGCTCTCCACTAACACACGACGGTTGTTTGTCCGCGTGATGGTAGCTGTCGAACGGGCACGCGTACGTTTCGAACCGTTCGCGAAAACGGTTTAACGTAAACGCGTCGGTGCGTACGGTTCCCCGATTGGTTCGGCGAACAATATTTCGTACTATTAACGAATATTTCGTACGGGGCGGAGGAGGGGAGGGTTGAGCGAGCCGCGTGCTCATCGCGACGTTCCTCCGAAGTTACCTCCCCCCCGGGCGTGCATACACTTTCCGCGGACGGGACAGGGAGGGGTTGGGACGTTGCGAACGAATTCGCCCGGTGCGACGGCCGTGAACCGAGTTGGAAAATAGTATAGGTTATGGATGACGCTCAGGTAAACGTTTGTTTGTACACACGATTGTGTCGTCGGCGCGGCGTCCTTCCCGGCCCGGCGCTCGTTATTATTAATACGCGCGCGCCCCGGCGTGTTCCGTCTGTTAAGCCGACGTCGCGCGTGCGACGTGTACGGTGTGTTATCCGGGGGGGGAGCCCGGATCGGCTGTAGACGAGCGGATGGGTGGACGTCACGATCCCGGGGGCCGGTGCCATACCGGGACCGTCGTGTTCAACGCAAATTTCGAAAATCCGAGCGAATCGTCGCGTGAACTCTTCGAACGATCGTCGATTCGATTATTAAGTTCGCGAGACACACACACGTTGCGCTCGTAAACTTGACGTCATTTGGTTGGGGGGAGGGAAGAGGACGCTAGTTACGTGTGACATCGATCGCGTAATTATTCGGTGTATCGTTCATTCGTTAGATTATCGCGAATCGTGTCGTGAACTATAAACGTAATTAATAAAAACGTACGACGGAATCGGCCAAACTTATCGAGTCGCGTCAGTAACACGTTATCGTTTATCGACGAAAAAATGATCGTAATTTTTTATAAAAGAAACACGCGTCCGACTACGTACGGAACTCGTCGTTAATTCGGCCGTTAATGACCCGACGGGTATGCGCCGTCGTGATTTGTCACCTATATCGCTTTACTTTAATTACGTGACGGCCTAAAATATATGCCCGTTGGCGTTATATCGTCCATTCCGGGCTTCGCTGTTTTCGTAAAGGTTTTATGTTCGAATCGTGTACAAATTTACAAACAAATTGAAAATGTACTGGGTACTACGCAATTCGTGTTCGAAGCGTCGTTGGGTTCTCCAGTTTCAAAAGGGTCCGCACTCGGCGTTACACGGCGCCCGGGCCTCTCAACGTAACGTACATTCTGGCCTGGAACGTGTGGCGCTTTAGCGCGAACGAGACCGCTTTTAATCGAATATAGCCGCCGTATTTTCGGTCGGTATGTAGGACGTATTAATAATTCAAAAGTCAAATAAATAATCCGGCGCGACGCGTGTTGCGTGTAGTCGGCTATAACGACGCGTAATAATAATGATAAAAGAGATTAGGTCCGTGTAAGATAAACTATTATTTTTTTATTTTTACGAATCAGTATTACGTGAAATATATATATATATATATTTATTTATTGGGTGATCGAGAGAATTATAAAAATAATTCATAGTAAACTAATCTGCGTACTTGCCCAATCTGTTATTGTAATCGTATACCGGCGATTACGCGCGCGCACGATTTTACTAATTTTTACAATTTACGCGCGCTTAATGGGAACAGTTTTTTTGTTTCCAAGGGCATTTCGAATGAACACGGGCCCGTCGTCGTCGTGACGTGTCGCACACGCGGCGGCTTCGGTTAGGTGTCCCCCCCTGCGCCCCGCCCCGGTCGATGAGAAACGACGCGGATAAGGAAACAACGGGCGCTGCAGGGACGGATTAGCTCGTCGCGAAAATGTGCCGCCACTACCGACGATAGTATTCCCCCTTGGAGTACTGTACATTTATACTACTACGTTTATATATATATATATATACTCATATAGCCGACGACGACAACAATGGGCGCGCGGCAGCAGCAGCATCAGCGTCAGATGAAATCGGATATTGTGCGCGCGCGCGCGGCGCCACGGTCGTCGTCGTGACGCGTATACGTATATAAGTACCTCCGCGGCCGCCTACAACTATTATATCGTCGTCGTACGCGCCGCCGTCGCAGCACCCAAGTCGGGTTTCGTCAAAATCCGTATTTTTTTAACCACGGCCGACGCCGAGCATTATAATGATATATAGCCGTGGCTTTGCGGACGCGGGTTGTGTGTGCGTGCGTGTATGGTGGTGGCGCCACGGGCACAGCAGCCACCGGTCGCGATAGACGAACGCCAGATAACGGCGATTGTTAAAAATAAATAACGTATAAATGGCGCGTTTATTTATGTGTATAAATAGTATAGGTAACAATATCGGCTAGAAAATGCTCGTTAATTACGGACGAATACGGGAAACGTACTCCGACACGATAAGAGCGGAACTACCCACACGCTACGCTCCTGTATAGTAATAGCTCTATAAATCCGTCCGAATTCGACATGGTCGCGACCGTTCGTAGATACCGACACGACGGATAATATAATACGCGTTACGCCCTAAATGTTCGCTTTTAATTGTCCCGGTACGGTCGAACGTAAATATCGTCGTGTACGCGACGCGGCAACTTAAAAACTGTAGACCATTCGGCCGTTTCTATACTATCGTCGTAATTGCGCGGCTAATTAAATTACGTAGGTCTACGAGATATAGTGTGTGTGTACCTATACGAACTTATTGGAACGAGAAAATGTGTTATTTATACCGCAAACGCGGCCATCGTCGTAGAGTAAAGCGCGCGTTATCGGCGTGGACTATGGTTTTCTAATTGGAACTCATGTTGCCAATTCGTTTGTAAGTACAAGTAGCGTACGTATATTTGTTGCGATTATATATATATATATTGTGTATCGGGTATAAAAGTCGGTATTTATACCACTATGTATACTGTGTATGTTTTGTTTATGAGGGGGAAGGACATTTAGATTAGCCGTCATATTTGATACACGTTAATTATAAGAGCGCGTATGTATTATAACCATATATCCGTATAATAAACCTAATAAAAGTAAAAACAAATAGCGTAGCTAATAAAAAATACGCAGATATACACGAGAGTCGTGATCGACGTTTACGTAGATCTAAAGTTTATATATTCACTGGCGGGCAAAGACCGTACACGCATACACATATATTACTAACGTAACGCGTACACACACTGTAACGCACGTATATTATATATTGATAAAAACTCGTGTTGTTAGTTGTTACAAATTACCGATAACGTAAAAAATTTAAAATCAATAAAGTATAATGATATACGTTTATATATATATATAGTAATCATTATAATAAAGCGTATATAATAGATACCTGACGGGTGTTAAAGAACGATATAATTTACCTAATTAAAAATCGTAGTATATTTATACGAGTTAATTAATTAATCTATCGGAGGTTATTATTATCTTTATAAACAACGTAACTTGTTTAACAAATTTAATTTAAAACGTTCCTTGGTTTTTTTTCGAATTATAATTAATCACGTTTATTTGTTTATCGCGCCCGTACGTACGCTTATAGTTGTTTAAGTAAAGCTTAACCAGGTTAGGTTAGGTTAAATATTACTTAAACGGCCGTGTTTAAATATACGGCCGTATATTATATAAAGATAATTATGTGCGGCGGATTTTTTTTCGATTTATTAAATTACGCCCGAATGTTAATAATTTTAATCAATTTCGTAGATGTTTCCATACATTTGTCGTTGGCGTTCGTGTCCTTAACACGTTTGCGAATACAGGTTTTTAACGTTTAAATAACATCGATATTTCTGTTACAAATTCGAATAATTATAGTCGCGGTTTTATATTAAACGTCGAATAAATAAGTCGGTAAATTAACGAGACTTCGGTTGGCTCGATTATTCCGGTTCGTTGGATATTTTTGTAAAATAATTTTAAATTAAATAACTACTTCGTAGGCGTTCTGTGTTTCACGAACGAATACAAACGTCTAGTCGGGTTTTTTTCGTTCGTTCCTATCGATAATACCACGGTCTATTTATGAGCTGTTCTATTTTAATAGCGCGTGTTTATATTTATATAATATAAACACCGTATATCTGTTACACAAGGTAACATATTACGTACCGCGGAACTGGCCCGCGATATTTTCGAATTCGGTCGTAGCGAAACGTTACGATACTTATAAAGTGGACACCGAAAACGGTTATAAGTAGCTCTTAGGAAAACAGACGCGTCCGTATATTCCGACGGCGTTATAAAATCATTGTTCCGCCGAAGAATGGATCGAACAGATTATTCGGAGAATGTTCGCCGATTTTAACCGACCGGTGTGCGATATTATAAAATTGTATATATATATATATATTGTTATGGCCCGCGGCGTATGTAAATAAGTATATTATGTCGTTATTTTCGGTCGACGTGCGCAAACAGAATATTGAATAAATCTATTCGCCCTTTTGTTTATATGTATATATATATATGGGTAGGCACGCGCGTATTGTTTGGACAAATACGATTTCCGTGGTTTTCTATTTGTCTAAATGCTGATGGGAAGTTGCCATAATAAACAAATCGGTTTGTGCTACGGTTTTGTTTTTTGTCGCCGTACGCCCGTAATTATAAATAGATTTTTAATTGTCGGCAGCGCGATAAATACCGCCCGTGCCGTACGCATTACCGTCCAATAGTCCGTCGTGGTACTACTACTACCTAGTTTGTTGTTTTATCAACTCCGCGCGGCACCAGTCCCCCGGTAACGATGTCGATCCGTAATCTCGGTCTCCGTTCCTCGCGCTACCTTGCCGTCGCGTGGCAGCCGCCGAACTCGACGGTCCGACATTTTCGTCCGGTTAGCGAAATTAACGAACGAATTCGCCGGCGGTCTCGTCGTTTCAGCCGTCGCGACGAATTTTCTACCGGCGCGAGACGAAAACGAAAACAAACTCGTCCGGTACCCATACGGCCGACGTACGTAATATTATAATAAGGTCGTTTCGCACGAAGCGAACGGATACGGCGCACGGGTCTCTCGTGACTCGCGAATATAGATATACGCGGGGCGTATAAGTATAACTAATTGCGTTCCTACTTTACACACAATGCGTGCCCCCGCAGTAAGTTTTGCGGATTGTTTGGCGCGTATATATATATACTTAAGTAAGAATCAGCAGCCGGAGCTTCACGGTCCACCGATCAGTGGCCGACAATAAATATTTTCTTTTTTTTAACGCGATATATATATATAAACACACGCGTTTCATTGTTCGCGAGAGGCAATACGGGTAGGACGATCGTTTTTCGTTTTTAATAATTATATTATAGTTTGTCTTGCACACATGGTATAAACGGTTACGATAATATTTTTGGAATTTAAATTTCCCTCCCCCCCTCGCGGTTATTTCGAAACGTTTCGACTTTTCCCGCGATACGATCGCGCCGCGTAATCTATTACGTTTACCGGCCCGATGCTGGACGGACGCCGCGTCGTACGTATACACACACACACACACACACACACAATACCGATTTCGGCGCGAATGAATCATTTCGAACGGTCAGCGGCGGCGGAGAGTTCTACGGGACCGTAGAAGAGCGGAAAAAGCGTACGCGTATTAACGTAATAAATAATCGTGAAATAAAAAACGGCCACGGCGCGTATACGATAATCTTGTCAACGTTTTTTTTCCGCTTTTACGTTTTATTATATACCAACAATAAGCTCGTATATTATTTCGTTTGTGTCGTGTGGGACGTTAAGTATGTAAACAATGTGTCAACAGCTCTCTCGCGAAGAGACTAGAAAAACGCGTAATACGTTTCTCTCTCTTTCTATACATATATCCCGAATATTCCCCGAGTAAGAAAAAAATAATTATAATACGTTCTATATAATCTCGAATCCGGGGGCCGGCGGACTATATAAATATATATTCGTGCGCGCGCCACGCGAGTTGTATACGACACGTGTTTCTTGCGCAGTGTCGAAAAACACGAGTTTTCCCTTATACGACACAATATTGTTGATTGATAACCCCGTGAAATTCATTATCGTTCGCCGCGCAATTAAAACGCGTTACGCGTGACGACTATATGACGACGACGGCTACGATGTCGTGCGTATATTAAATACGGTATATATATATATATTATACTTCAGTATTGTATATTATATAGTCGTCGTATCGTGTGTGTGTGTGTGTGTAAAGAAAAATGTTAATTAACGAAAGCATATTTTAGCTCGTACTACGACCGGCGGTAGAATGCAAAAATAAAAAAACTACGCGTTTGTTGTGCGTTTATACTTAATATATATATTGTGTACGTACGCGCGCGTATAATGTATAACCGTAATAATGGCTGTTATCAGTACGACGATCAAACGCATCGCGTATATATACACACAGTGGCGTGTGTATGTGTGTGTGTGTGTGTAGCCCACAAAAACGGGTTCATAAATATTTATGAATTGTTACTGCGTGTATAAATTATAGAATTTTATTACGTCCCCCGCCCGTTTATATATATATGTATTCGTGTTTGTCTGGACTATAGGCGAACCTGTGGTACGTAGCGTTTTGTCCGTTCGTAACATTGTGGTCGAAATTGTGGCTATTAAAAGACGAAAAACGAAAACGTTTTCGGTTTTTCGTGCTCCACTAATTATTCGCGAGAGTCGTACGTACGCGATAATAATTTCGCGCGCACATATGCTCCGTAGTAGACGAAATTCGTACGTTCCGCGCGGATACGTCGCCTTAAAATATTTCGGTTTCAGACTACCCCCGCCCCCTCCACCCCACCCCTCCCCCTTCCTCGGGGTTCGAACAGCCGTCCCACAGCTCGGTACCGCAACGTGTCACCCGGCGAAGTGGCGGACTGTAGGGCGGGCGTTATTGTTGTTGGTTGGGTGGGTGGATGGGGATAGTGGTGCCGATAATATTCCGTCGTTACGCAACGATTTTTAACAAAACACGAGCGTGTTCCCCCCCTTCCACCCAACACCGTCGTCGCTGACCGTTTTTTCGTGGACGCCGGCCACCACGTCGTGTCGCGTTTATTCCGCGTCAAAGATAACGATAACAACCGGGCTACGTAGTAGGCGACGCGTACGTAATAAAGGCGTAATATTTTCATTATTGTCTGCCGCCGTCGATGCTCGGTCATTCCGGTCTATTGGTTTTTGCGGTCGACTTGATGGTATCGACGACGACGATATATATATGAATATAGGTGCGCGCGTGTGTGTGTGTGTATGATTTTTTTTGTCGTGTGCGTGTATATATATATATATATACACCTTTCTCGAAAACCCGATGAAACGCTTTCGGGTTCACACCTCACAACCGGTCTGGGTCTCGTAACCGCTTCTACACACACACACACACACGCGCGCGCGCGCCCGCTCGGGTATCGAATGGCCAATTAAAATAATTATACGACGGACCTAAACGTCCAAGACTATGCGCGCGAGTCATAACGACGGCTTAATGCGCGCCAGTTAGGTTTGATATTATACGTACATATATATATATATATGTAAAGCCGACGACGGAGTTTTTCGTTATTGTTACGGCCGAAAGTCGTAAATACGGCCCCGAATATTTCGGATGTCCAACCCGAGGAAACGTACGCGTCGTTTAGTATCCATCATTTACGTCCGGACGACTTTGCGTCAATTGCTCTCCGGTAGCAGCCGATCGTCTTAACGTTCGACGCGTTTTCTATACGTAGTTCCGCCGAGTAAACCGGTAAAAAAATACTAGAAAAAAAAACGTCCGCCGACCCCGGTTAATTTTCGCGGTTAACGGGCGTGTAGCGGTCGCCCGTCCAAATTCTAAACAGCCCCGAAACCGTTGTGTAGGAATCCACGACAGTTCCCGGATCGTTTTGTTTTTCCGTTTCTGTCGTCGAGAAGCCGACGGATTTTCCCGATTGGCCGGTAGTCGCTAACGCGTTCGACGGCCGAGCCAACTCGCCCAATTCGAACGTTCCGGCGAATTTCTTCGTGACGTCCGAGACGATTTCGTTCCCGTTCGTTTCGCGGTCCGCACGTATCGCTAACGCCGTTTTCGGGACGAGCGCGCCAAACATTTACCTTACCGGTTTGTAGAAAAACGTCTCGCCCCAATTCTCCGTTGTGTCCCGGCAATACACATACACGTTTTCCCGCTTGATTCGGCCGCACACGTTTATCTCATCCTAACCTCGACGCACGGGCGACTGCCGGTTTTTTTTAGCCAAACCCTCGCCATTACGTCCGTCGCGCCTTCGATCCGCCCGACATTTGTTTCGCGCGTTTATGTAATCCATCCCCCTCTCCCGCCCCTAACGCTAATCGCGCTCCGCACCGACCGAAAATTTGCGGGGCCACTACGTTCAACGTTTCGGTTTTTTTTGTTTTCGCAGAGCGTGATGACGGGAGAGTCGGTGACGCCGCCGTTGGCCGCCGGCGGCGGGGCCGGCGGTTTGTCGCCCGACGTGATGGGCGCCGCCGGTTGCGGCACGTGCTGCACCGCGGCCGGCGTAACGGGCGACCGCGCCGGTTCCGAGTCCGCCGTGGCCGCCGTGTGCTCGTGCCAGCTGGCCGCGGCCGCGTCGCTGCCGCCGCACTACGCCAGCCACCGGAGCACGCCGGCCACCACGGCCGTGTACGCGCCATACCCGTCCACCGACCAGAACCCGTACCCGAGCATCGACACGTCGTCGTTCTACCCGCACTTGGTAAGTAAATTGCATCATTACGACGCGTCAACTCGGTTTCGTGACCGGGCTAAAAGTTGAGCGCATATATATATATAACGGTTAGGTTAGTTTAGTAGCTAACCGTCAATTTGGACGGATTCGATTTTCGGCGATTTATACGATTAACCGAAAACAATTGGTTTTCGCTCTCTCCCCGCTCGTCCTAAGCACCCGAACGCGCTTAACGGTAAAACACGTTTCGATCGGTACCGAAATTCAACGAACGCGCTCAAATGTCGACCGTTTTCGGAATACGTTAATCGGAACGTTTCGATTTGCCCGCCCGTAACGTAACACACGCCCGCTAATAATTACACTCGGGGTACCGAATTCGGTTTTCTTACGTCGGATTTCGTGTCGTTGTTCCCGTTTACTTATTCCCTTAGTCACCGCGAGCGTCGAGCTATTCCGAAAACACGATCGCGTACGCACCGACGCGAAACTACGTACACCCCAAAAGTATCGTGCGTACGGGAAAGCCGTAGTTCGTCGGCGTCGTAAACTTAACCATACGGGGCTTACCGCGAAAAGTCCGGACACCGCGGGTTTTACGAACGCGCGCAATTACGGTTGTAAGGGAATCTTGCCGGGATACTTTGTCGACGTTCTCGCAGCTAAACTTTATCCACGAATCCGCGCGACGGTCGCGAACATAATTCCCCCTACGGTAAACGGCCTCGGACCGTTTCGGTCGAATCAGTGAGCGGATCTGGCCCGTTCGACGTGTCCGTGTAAATTTGCGGTACGTGAAATTAACATCTAAACTAATATCGTTCACTATCATCCCCGCGTCAAACGTAATTACGAACCGGCGTCGTTTACGAGGTTACCGACCGAAATGACCGTGGCGCGCGATAAAACGATCGTGGACTGCGCACGATAATAACGATATTAATCGGCCGCGTATAAAACGTTTATGGCCTGTATGTTCGAATGTGTCGCGTTTGTCCTCCCGTCACCGGAACGGAAACACGTCGTGGCTTCTCGTGTCGTTTGCTCGGCGGTTAATTTCCCGCGGCGGATCCCGTTTTTTCCGCCGTTTCCGTTTTCCCGGTTTTTTTGTTTTTTTTTTTTTTTTTAATGGCCCTTTTAACGCGAGCCCATAAGTCAAGTCGCCCATATAATCCGGTATCAATTATATTCGATTATTTGGGGTGCGCGCGCGCGCGTACATTTATATATATATATAAAGCCTTTGCGCGCTCAAAGGACTATTTATACGATCGGGCGTGTATATAAACTCGACGGCGGTGACGGAGGGTAGAGGCGGTGACGGCGATAGAAGAAGCTTTGGCGCGCGCGAAGTGCAACGTTCATAAATCAATCCGCTCCCGCCGCCGCCGCCGCCGCCGCCGCTACAGTCTCTCCGGTTAACCGGAGAGAAAGAACGAGCGACGTGGCGTGGCGTGGTGTGCCGGACGGGCAGGGACGACGTCGCTGTCGTAGGAGGGTGGAGGGCGGCGGTTGGAGGAAATCGGTGCGCGGGACGTGATTTATCGACGGGCGGCGGAAAGTGCGGTGGCGGTGATTTCGCGAACTGCTGCGCGTCTCTATATATGTACACTCACTTTGTGTATATACCACTACCACGGTATATATACACCCTATATACACGCGTACACCCTATTCGTTGGCGCGCTGAGTCGTACGATGTGTGTGCGTGTGTGTGTGTGTGTGTGTGTGTGTGTGTGTGTGTGTGTGGGAGCGTACGGGAGAACCGCAACTGCTTGGGCGGAGGCTTCATTAACGAGCGGAAAATTGGCGGCGGCACCGAAAGAGGCTTTTTGGGGGAGAGAAAAAATAAATAAAGAGAGAAGCTTATGACTTTATATATATATATTATACGCGTGCGAGTATAAAGAGGGTAGTAAACGCCGTCGCCGCGTGAAAAATAACCGTATATATATATATATATATATATCAAATACTCGAGGGGTGGATTGATGAATATAAACACGAGCATCTTTTATATCAATGAGTTTATATACTTGAGGGAGGGGCGGAGGAGTGAGAAAGAGTGACTGCGGGAAAGATTGGGATAGTTAGAGAGTGAGACGATAATGGGTGTGTGTGTATACACAACACGTTCGTATGTGTGCGTAATATACGCGGTTGATTGATACGTTATGCCGCTAACGCGTATTATTATCATCGTCGTCGTCATCGTCGTCGTCGTTGTTATACGCGTTACCGCGTGTACGCGCCGGCCGACGTCGAAATTTACGAAAGCCGCGTACTCGAGACGCGCGCGCGTATATCCGCACGACGGCCCGTAAACGTTTCGCGTAAATGGCGACCGGCTGCTGGCCGGTTAGGTTTCCGAACGGGCAACGCAAACGCGTCCTCGCGCGGCGCCGCGGTCCCTAACAAAACAGTACTCGGCGGTGATTATCGTTACGTCACGCGTTTACGAATAATATTACACGCGGACTAACGACGCGCGCGTTTTTATATATTCTTTTAATCGAGAAGGACGACGGACCGTCCACCGTTGGTTACGTAGTCCTTGGAAACAACGCGGACGTTTCCACTGATACGAACTAGCGCAATAATTATTCTATTTGCGGAGGTGTAACGAATAACAATAAACGCTCGAGAGTTTGTCGAACTTTCGGTTTTCCGCCGTTTTTATTCAAAACCGTTACGACCGAGAGACTTCAATATATATATATATAATAATACAACATTATCGTTTTATTTCGGTTTTCGACGCGGCACGTCCGCCCGACGGTATTAATATACGAAGGTAACGTAGCACTTAGATACATTGGCGGCGGGCTACGGCGCGCGATTTTACTACTACGCCTTTCCCGCCTAACCGTGTCCGCGAAAAAACGCCCGGAAACGATGTCGTAAGGGGAAGAAATTGCGTCGACCTTTCGAGTTCACCGGGCGCGCAGATAGCTTTCGTATGGTGGCGGTGACGATAGGTCTTCCGGAAATATGTGGCGTATACGTACGTACATACATATACCGCGTATATACCCTTTGTCACGATTTCCAGTCACGTATTCGGCCACGGATTTACACTCGGCCGTAAGAAGGGATTTATATTTTTATACACTTTACACCACGCGCGCGTACACACACACACTGACCTGCCGGCACGATCCTGAAGGAATAAAAGGTATTACTCCCGACGGCGTGGAAAGGAATAAAAGCGGAAAAATACACGCACGCGCCTACACACACACACACAGTAACATTGTTCAGACTATAAGTTTGGCGCCACAATGTATACACACACATACACACACATTTCCTCCACTCGTTTCTTCCACTACGGGACAATCATATCGTGTACACACGCACGCACTCGCTCACATAGCCGTAATACGAGTTCCCACAACGTATTGACCTGTTGTGTCGGCTTTAATGGTGTGCCCCTCACTTCCCCCTTGCGAACCCTTCGTTTCTACTTACGTCCACCATAACTCATGCGCACCGACAACGACGACGACGACGACGACGACGACGACGACGATGGCAACGACGACGACGACGACGACGACGACGACCATTGTGGCGGCCGTGTTTTACATAATAATATCGTATTAAATGTCGGTATATTTCTCGTTTTACAACCGACGCTAATTGCGGACGAGTGCAAAAAAAATATATATAGCGGAAGAATGAAAATAATAATAATAACAACAGAAGAAACAATAGACGCGACGGACTCTCGTCCGTACGGTACGTATATAAATAGCGATTATTTACACGGGCGGCCGGGAGGAAGTTTTCGCCGTAACGCCGAGAAGTTTCTTTTTTGTTCGGAAACAATTTTACGCGTACATACCGCGAGTTACGCGGTCGTTCGGTACGAAACTCGTTAGTCGCGCGCCCGGCCTATTATTATTATCGTCGTCGTTATCGTCCGGGAATCGTTCGTCGTAGCGCTATATCGTCGTTTTACGAGCCTAATTAATTGTCGTCCGGAAATCGATATATCGAATTTGTACCGGCACGACGTATCGTTCGTCTAAGTATAAGACGAGTATATACGCACACCCACAATCCCCTCACCATCACACACATAAATATATAAATATCGATACGAGGGCGGGCGTTTTCATTTTCCGGACGAAATAATAACGCGACGTTATTACCGTTATTAATATTCGGTAGCCGCGTGTTACACGGTCGTTTTACGCACCCCCCTCTCCATTACTCTCGCCCCGCTGACGAAATCACGCGACTTAATCGCACGATACGCGAGTTCCCGAATAATTTCGTAAATAACGCGTTCAAAAAGAAAATATACGCTATACATTTACTCGTAAACCGTCGCGTATACGACGACGCCGCCGAAATATCTTTTGCGCGCGTACGTTCCGCCGCCGAGTTGTCCTTGTACACACCTCCACCGGCCGGACATACGGCGTGTGTACCTGTTGTCCGCGCGAAAACGTCGAGTTTTTCGCCTCCCCTTGTCCTGCCGAGCAAAGCGAATTTCAGCCGGGCGTATCAATTTTCCCCCTCGATTTTCGTTTATTGTATTATTCCGACGGTCGCGAAATCTCCGTGCGCTATCGATCAACCCGCGGGACAAACGCCCGGCGCCGTTAATACGCCACGCGATAAACCACTCCGCCGACAAACAGGTGCGATTTCCCAACCGTCGCTAGTATATACGTGTGTGTGTGTGTGTAATATATTATTGTATATCCACGCGCCGGAGCGATTTCCCCGGCGGCGGTTGTGACGTTAAAAGCCCGTGTACCGTCGCTTAAATCCAAAGCGTTTCTCGATATATATAATATATTTCGTGAAGGGCGTGTGATCGTTTTCGATATATATATATATATATGTATACATGTGCGCGTCTGCAACTTGCGCGCAGAATCTGCGCGCAAAGGCAGTGCTCTCGGTGGTGGGTATATATATATATATATATATGCGCGACGGATGGGGTTGAAAAAGGAGGTGTGTCATATACGTATATATAAGTGGAAAAATAACGACTCGGATAAAGCTAAACCGTGTTTGGTGCGCGACGGGTTTTCTTTTATATGGCGGCGCGACGAGCGTTGGACATCCGACCGAGCGTTTCCGCGTCGTATAAATATAGTGGTATATCGCCCGCGAAAGGGTCGGCGGCGCGATTTCGTGTGTGCGCCTATAGGAAAAACGGAACGTCGGCCGGTATATATTGCCGTGTAGGCGCTATACGTTTATACGACGTTAGCTGTTCGGTCGTGGTGAAAAAATTGACGGGGCGAAATAAAACGGAGGAGTTAAAAAAAAATTCGCCCGGGGATAAATGCCATATTTGTGGGAACACGCGGACATGATTTCCCACCGGATTTCCGGCCACTGTCGTCGTCTCGTAAACGACGCGATGTTACCGTAAGATAAAACGTGTATGTACGTGTGTGTGTATTTATGAACGTATCGTAGTTGCCGTTTTATGTTTTTTTTATTTCTTCCATTTTTTTTTTCCACTCGACTACGACGCGTAACCGTCGCCATATTGCGGACAACACCTTCACGTGTAGGTATCGAATTATTTTCATATACGCCGCGGTTTACGTTATAGCCGTACGCGGGCGTATAGTAACCGTGGTCTTTTACTTCGCGACGTAGACGGCCGGAACGTTTTCGGTTTTTTTTTCGCGCGACGTTACGCGCCCAACAATTGATTCGAACAGCCCCGGATCGTTGGTAAA